>FIZR01031716.1:0-20150 GCA_900060175.1 Ferrisia virgata | reverse complement strand
AAAAAAAAAAAAAAAAAAAAAAAAAAAAAAAAAAAAAAAAAAAAAACGTTAAAAAAATCCCATCATTGCAGGGTATATGAATATGTATGATACGAGTAAAACGTCAAAGAACTCGTATTTACGTAGGTAAAAAAAAAATGAGTCAACAACCACGTGGTGATAATTTCTACAAAAATAACCGAACATAACAAAAAGAAGTAGAGGTGCCGGCCGGTGAATAGTGAAAAGAAAAGAAACCAAAAGAATATATTAATATGTAATCAAGTGAGCAAACCGGTTTTTCATTAATTGTGATGTTCCTGGATTTCAAGCTTACCATAAAACATATTTATTCAACACAATAGCGCATCCATTACATATACATACACATTCCAACCAAGCGTACAAAAATTTAGACGGAACCAACGGTGTGTTTTGCAGCTAAGTCGAACGTATAATAAAAACATACAAAATACACACGATAACACTTACCCATCTTTATCGAAAGCTTCGAAACAAGCATTCATACTACTAGAAGCTTTAAAACTGAACCCTGGCCGTTCCGCAGTCCCGTTCATTTTAGAGTGAACTGAAATAGTAGCGTGAGTTTGGCGGGAGATTCTTGAACTAAAGAAAACTGTGAAGACACAACACAATCGATAATCTACACTTTTGGATGAATACTGCGGTGCTCGAACCGACTGGTACTGTTTAAATGTCAACATTTTTTTTTTCACGTACACACGTAATCTATTCCATTACTTCTCCCACAGGTGGCGCGTGGCTCTCGGCAATACCGAAACCGTTTCGGTATTAGTAACATTGAAAAATTCGCAAATCGAAACAATGTAAACTTATTTATTAGCGGAAAACACACCCATCTCAAAAATACCGCCACCTAATTTATTCTTCGTCCTAACACCTATCTGACGTCATTATTGCAGAAATAACCTTTGCGTACAATCAATTTCCACGCACATCCGATTCCCGACGACGACGCCTAATCGTTACAATAATCGTACAGGAAAATTTGATAAGCATCATCTTCAAACGATACAACGAAAAGTTGTTTTCATTATCAATTGATTCAATTTTTAATCTCGAGTTGGTAAAACCTTTGTTGAGGTTATCTATTAACTGATACGTACTGGTATCGTAATTAATTATTATAAACGATAGCTGGTCAATTAAATTAGTTGATATGACTTTAAATTTCATGCACAAGTACAACTATTTACGCGACTCAATTTTCAATGTTCGAAAGTGATTCGTAAACTAACGTTAGCGCCGATTTTAATACACATCGATGAGATTTTACATCCAAATTACACATACATTCATCGCAAGATTATTATTTTACTATAACTTTTGTTCTTCACCTACTTTTTAAAAATTTTAATTCACAAAACGTATAATTCATATTTTGTAAAAAAAATAACTGATAAGAAATTTTTTCATCTTTATCAGTTACACCAAAAGCTCGAACTTTGAAAGCTTTTGGCTTTGGATCGTATATAGGTACTCTCAATTTAACAGATAAGTGCAATTTTGAATTGCTTATTTGAACAGTGTTACCTTCGAGCTTTGAAAAATAAAATTTTAAATCATTGTGAAGTGAAGAAATCAATTTTTCAAAATTGCTAGTAAATCAATAACCAGAATTTAATGATAATTTTGAAACAACCGTTTGTACTATTGGCTCAACGATAGAATCCGAACACAGCCCACCAATGAGAGCCTTTGTTTAAATTTGTTAATGTTTACTTTACTTTGATCCTTTTTAAAGTTTCAATAATAGGTACTTCAAACTTCAATCTGAAGTTCCAAATCGCATTGAATTTCTTGCTAAATGTAATTTGAAATTATATTTTTTAAAGATAACTGATTTGTAAAGTATATAGCGTAACATTTTACATGGAACAACTCCGTAGGTACTGACTATAATATGTTATGAAATGTATCAAAGATAAACGAGTTATGAATTTTCCAACAACGAAGTAATCAAATATTAAAATTGATTGAAGAAAAAAATGTTTTCATAACTTACTTTCAAATAAAAATATCACAATACTGAATTTCTGAGCTATTTTGGATTTACTTTCTAGTAACAGTATACAAATGATCCGATTGAAGTGCGTTCCAAAATATTACTTCCCTCTCAATGCCGTTTCTCAAGTTTAAATTACATTAATGCTATTTCAATTCGTCAATAAGCAAATGAATCTTACTAACAAATATTTCAAATGATTTTAATTCAATATATTTCAATTTTAGATAGTTCGATTTTTATCAGTTAGTTATCAACGTAAGAATCAAGGTTTGAGAACGAAGCCACTGTTCGTTCCGTTCTGATCTGTCCTACCATTTCGAAAATTTCCTTCCATTCCGTACCTATCTTTACAGCTTAATTGGTATATTTTAGTGATTCAAAGCAATAAATTTAAATTTGTACAAAATTACGGTTTTGAATTGTAAATCCAATACTAAATTGCAACACTTTTTCTGAGTTTTTCACAACTGATTTCTTCTCAATTAATTTACCGAGGAAAAAAATTTATGAATGACCATGCATGATGAATCGTGCATGCTCATGCATGGAAAATGTTGGTAACATGATCATACATGACCACGCATGAAAGTATATAATTGATCATTATCAGCTTGATGAAATTGGAATGAAATTAAAATTTGTCTTCTAAATGTTGAATATCTCTGGCTTGAAAAAATGCAGCGTTCAAATGAAAAAATCGTCGATAATCTTTCATAAATGATCAGAAGTTACCATACATATTCATGTATGATTAAACACGGTCGACAAAAATTATAACTATTTCACATGAAACAGTTATGATCATGCATGATCATATATCATCATGTATGGTCAGTCGACAAAATTTTTCCTCTCTGGACAGGGATGCTCAATGATACAAAGTATCATGGATCCGTATTGAAGAGTATCGCAAGTATCATAATCCGATCACGATATTTGTTCTTTTTAGTTCTTTTTCTTACCCCAGGAATCGCCATGTGATAAATCAACACTTCATGTCATAATGACGTCATTACTCTTGAAAAAGACAAAAGCATTGTTTTGATTTGCAATATCATCGCTCTAAAAAAACAAGCAGCACAAAGTATCATGATCAGGGATGGTTATGATCCGTATTGATCCGGAATTCAGGATCGGGTAAATATTTGAAAAGTAGTGGATTACCCGATACGGATCATGATACTTTGTACTACTTGTTTTTCTGAAGCGATGATATTGCAAACCAAAAAAATGCTCGTCTTTTTCAAGCGTAATGACGTCATTATGACATGAAATGTTGATGTATCACGTGGCGATTCCTGGAGGAAAGAAAAAGAACAAATATTGTGATCGGATCATGACACTTGTGATACTTTTCGATCCAGTATCAACCGATACGAATCATGATACTTTGTTTCATTAAACATCTCTAATCATGATCCGTATCAGGTAATCCTACTACTTTTCTAATTTTTACCCGATTTAGATCAATACGGATCATGAACATCCCGGCCCCGAGTACGGTCATGCATAATCATGTACGATCATGTTGCTAACATGTTCCAAACACGAGCAAGCATAACCATGCATGGTTCATCATACACGATCACGCACGGTTATTCATAATTTTTTCCCGGGGTTTTGCGTTGTTCCACAAGTTTATCGTTCTTTTCAAGTAAAAGGCATTCTTGTCCCCTCCGTTCCGTTCTGTTTTTCGTGTTCCACTCTCAAGCCTTAGTAAAGATAAAACAAGAAGCAAAAATGTTTAATAGTCCAAAAACCACGCCCATTTGCCTCTCATGTGAGGCAATGTTTGGACTCTTGGACACTATCGTCGTTTGTTGAGCATCCCATTACACCATTACAGTATCATCTGACAACCTCCCAGAACTTTCAGCATTAAAAAACCGTGGGTTTGTAGCATTTCAGTAAATTACAGTTCCCTATTAAATGGTATCAACTTAATTTTTTCAACACTAAAAGTTCTAAAGCAAACAAACAATATCGGTTCTTCTTTCATTAAACTCATAGCAGTCGTGAATCTTACTTTCTAACGGCTATAAACATATCGTAAAAAAATTCATCAAATCATCATAATTAAAATTTTTCAAACCAAATCATTGAATTAAAACCCTTTTAGCAACGGTATGAAAGTTGTAAGAAAACTACATAAAAAAATCTTAATTTGCATGACCTAATAGCGCCTGAAACAGCAAATAATTTGATTTAAGTTATCTGCAATATCCGGCAATTTCATTAAAAGTTGTTACTTTTATAACGTGAATTCTCGACGAATTGGTAATTACAGAAAAACTTATAAACTTCAAATCACGCGAGGTTTTCACTCCATACCTTAAATAGCAAAACTTTGAAAAGTAATCACCTTTTTTATAAGATAATTCTTAAAGTAGGATAGTATTTTGACGTTACTTTTAATTTTACCTCAAACATAGAATAAAAAACAATTAACACATTTTCAACGACGATAGAAACGATAATAGGTTCGATTAACGATAGATCGACGCTAACGTCGATATCCTTCATTGTTCGTATCGTTTTCAATACCGAGCTTGGTAGCAACGCAATTTACCTACATAGCTACATAATAGAATTATTGAATTGTATTGCACCTAACACGTTATCTGTGTCATGAGCGAAAAAAATTTCGAGTACTTTCATACAAGCTTTGAAACATTAAAATAACAAATGCCGAATGCGTGTTTGTTATCTACAATAAATGAACTGCATAAGCTAATTCATATTATGTCTACGATCAAGTTTTTCTTCGATACTCACTCGTTAAATCAGCAATTTTTTGTCATTCTTCACAGTCTCGATCAAATCATGATAAAGTCGAACAATCTCCATCTCCTGCTGAAAATAAAATTATTATCAGTACTCATGGAAAGAAGATAAGAAACGTCAAAAGTATGGCTCAAATCACCGCGTGTAATAACAAACTTACATTTTTCGGATTATCTTCTTCAGGTAGATCCCACTAAATTCGAACCACTAGAAACAAAACAATAATTTTATACTTGTAGCAAAACGGTATCAGTAACGTAAATAAATATCTCATTCCCAAGGATATAAAATTATAAACATTGACGATAAAAACATAGATTACGAAATTAATAGCAATTATCCAAGCAATGTAAGCAGTACAAATGAACCCAATATTTGACACATTAGGGTACTTGTACTCGTATCGAATATCGCGTTTAATGATGAAATGAAACCATTTAACTATAGTTGTACGAATAAATTGTAATATCAAATAGATAATAAAATTAATATCGTACCTCTTTAATGAACATCCTTAATATCAAATTTACATTATACGCAGAAATTTATTCCATTCATTTCCAATTTCACATCCGAAGATTCAATAACAACAAGAACCATAATCGAACGCAACATAACGTAATTACTTCAGTTTGGCTCAATCTTCAACCATTCAACTTTAGCTGTTATCAAGGCATGTTTTTAGAAGCAGATTCCTAGATCAGATTCTTCTTCCCATCCCCAAAGATTGTTATTTAACTCCGCTGATAAGAACAAAAACATTCCAATGCAGTACGTTCGTACGGATCTGATTTTCAATACTCCAACAATTTGAGACTCGGAATTAATCGCACGAATATATTGATTATTGAACAATGGATTTTCAATACAAAATGTTCATATGTTGATCGAAGACTCCATCGGTGCTGGACACCAATTCAATTATTTTCAGCGACTATTTTTCAGGAATAAACTTCTAGCACAGTTTTTAGTGGAAATCTTGATGAAATGTGATCGAGCTGGACAAATGGATACTAGTGTTCAATCATTTCTCAATACAAAGACTTTTTTCGTCTCAATTTCGCTTCAGTTTCACTAATCTTGATCACACAATCCGATTGGAAATTATTTCAACAACAACGTTAAGTTTTCCATGTTGGTTTTAGTGATCGTTCCATCAACTTTTCTCTTTAAAATAATAAACATCTACAGGGACAAATCCGTACAAGGATTTGAATCATTTGCTGTAGGTACTTCTGAAACTGAAACAGGATCAAACCAGAAATAGCGAATAACACTCACTCGTACACATCACCTACAGGTTACAAGTTGAGTGTTCCCATTGATCTTCGTATGTAGTAAATAACGACATATTTATTAAACATTTATTTTCCAATTCGGCAAATTATTTTGAGAAATAAAATTAAACAAGATAACCTCGCATAATAGTTCTTTGCTGAAGGAGAAAAAAAAATGAAATAATTTACATTGATTACATCGTGTAATTGTTTCACAATGTGTTGGGAATACGCACAATTACACATAGAGATATCGACAATATTTTATCAGAATTAAAAGTTGGAAACGTAGGTACTTGTACAAAACTGTATAAATAATAAATTATCATATAAGTTGAAAAAAGAAACAATTTTTAATCTAATATTAAATATTCACGTTATCATCCAGCAGCTGAAAACTACAACAGCGTAATGAATAGCCAAGTTTTTTCATTGAAATAAACGATTAGCTCCTTTGATCGTAACTAATTACATAAAAATGAATGTAATAAAATCAATTGTAAATCAATATTTTAAAATTATAACACTATTGTCATCAATTATTACATTCTACATTCATCGATCGTTTCAGGACCAATATTTCAGAATTTCTAATTCGATATCTTCGAATAACCAGCTCTTAAGCTCCATTCATTTCTTAAAATAAGACAAATCACAGAAAATTTCTTAGGCTGAATATAACAATGGAATAAATGCCCAGGTACGTCGTAGGCAGCTATACACGTATGTAAATCAAATGGTAAAATTTTGATATTCGATTGAACTAGAAGAATTACCTTATCAATGATGATATGATAGTCGTGACCTAAAACCATAAGAACAGCTTTTGCGTGTCGACGTTTAAAATTAGGATTAACTTCGCCGATATTTGCATCAGTTTCTCAAAGAACCAGCTCAAAATATGTAGACCTTTTTTCAAAATAATAAAATCTAACTGCACCCAAGTTTTTGTTTTTTTTTTTTTTTTTACGTGAATTGATGTTGATGATAGGCGCTTAAATGATGATGACGCTTTATAATATCTTAAACCTACAATATTTATACCTTTGAGACTAGGTACATACATTATCCATCAATCAACAAACTAATTACCCCGATTTAGACGCAGATTGCACGGTGTTTCATCGTAGAAATTATAAATGGTATTGCGTAGCACAGGCGTTCATGATATTCGACTCACGAATGGATTATTAAACTAACCGATTCAGCCAAACTAATTTCGCTTTGTATTTTGCAACATAAAATATGGCCAATTTTGACTGCTCGTTCGCGTGATTGTTTTACCTGTTTAAATGTTTCTTCGTTTCAACGTTGTTGGTAATAAAAGACACCCCTTTTTCTTCTTCCTTCAGAGTTATATGCACTATACGAGACTATCGTATTATATAACAAAATACAGAAGTTGAAAAAGTTTCACAAATCAACGATCAACGAAAACAAAAATTCTAGACATGGTAATGGGTAAAACTATCAACACGAAGGTTGTGGTGTCTTTTTTTCTAATGAAAAATACGCCTTGGTCCTGATTTCAAATTCACACCTAACGTAAGTGTAGTTTGATTTATTTTCATTTCGATCGGTATAATTATTCCAATTCGCATATAAAAAGGTAAAGAAATCCTAAAATTAAATAATTAAAAAAAAAATAATAATAATCGCACGAGTTTGATCGACCTTAAAAAACAAACATTATAAATACAATATCCGACGAAAGCAGTACTAAAATACTGCAATAAATATATACGGTTCTAATTTATCAATTCTAGCGTGAAGAACCAGCTCCGTTAGTCTCAACTTCGCACATCGGAGATTGAACATGGTTTATACTTGGTCTACGTACAAATCTGACGTAGTCTGTGGTAACGTTTAAAATCTCCTGAAACTGTCGCCGCCTATGGTCTGCGTTTCCACCGATCGTACGCCGGTCACAACGTGCATGAATCTTCCGCAAGCGCATTTGATGTTTTTAATTTGAGTCTGATATAATTTATCGTCCGTTTGTACTGATATATCTCGAGCTCCACTTTTGGTTACCGTCGCACTAATACGTAATGTACTTCTATGCGTGTTATATCCTTCATCTTCGGAATCGCTTAGAATGATCGGATTGCTGACCTGTCCTTCATCTTCACTATCGCTCTTCTCGCGACTACCACCGTTACGTATATCGTTCCACTGAGGTTTCTTCAATATTCCAGGCATTGCTTTGATGATGGGCGGTTTCGGCGTTGGAACTGGCGCTGGCGCTGGCACTGGTTTCGCTGGCTGAACTTTCTTCGTATTTTTAATAACGGTAGCGTTGGTTTGTTTGTTGACGGTGACCGGTATGAGGTTTCTTTGAAATGCATTCTTTCCCTTGGCCGATCCAGAAACAAGCGCGGGAGCTGGTACGCTCGTTGATGTTGTCGAATTAAAAGTACCCACGCCCGTGCTACAAAAACGTTTAGCTTCTGTAGCAGCAGTATCAACGGGCGATTTTGCTCTCTTCTCAGAATACTGTAACACAACAAAAATCATTTCATGCGCACACGCTCGACACTTGAGTGTTTTTTTTTTTTTTTTTTCTTAAACGAAAAAGAAAACTAACGAAATTCTTATAGTTATAACACTTTGGTGATAAACGTTTCCCAATTTTGCTCGATTGTTTACTTAGATTTTTCATCAACGAAAGTGAAAGGCTACATGTAATTGGATAATCGATCGAAAGTAATGTTTCTCGCCAACCCTGCAATAATTACCCCCTTTAGAATATAGAAACAACGATAGCTCGAAAGTACTATTAGTCCTCAGTATAAATTCTCATTGTTATTTGTATATTCAATGTGAATGGTGAACTATACCACACATGTTCGATTTCTGGATCACCGATCATTCTCGCAGTTGGTTCAAGTTGAATACAAAGTCCACGGTCAATTCAATCCAAGCACCGTGATCCAAAAATTCAACGATAAAGTAAACAGATCATGGTACGTTGAAGATACTTCATGTCCGTTGGATGTAAGACGGGCCATATTCATTGAAATTCCCTTCACATATACTGGATGCGTATTCGGCAGGAACGAATAAGTTGACTATTTACACTCGCAGCATAACCAATTGCAGATTAAAGAAAGAACAAGCAGGTTAAAGTAGAATGAAGATCGTTTGAGATAATTTCACAAACCAGTTGAAAATGATACGTTGATGGTCAGTCGGACATTGCTTGTATATGCAATCCATTCCGTAATACAAACTGTTCTTTAATCACCATTCATGACCAATTCCTACTGGCTAAGCCTATTATCACGTTGTTTCTTGGATAAACTTGTCATTACCTTCATTTGTTGATACTTGAAGCAGAAAATATAAAACCATTGACAGAACAAACACCTTAGATGGGTAAAATAAGTACATCCGGTGAAGTAAAATTGTACCCAGAAACAGTCCAGTCACGCTATCTACTGCACATTTTGAAAACAAGCCATGCTGTACGTCACAGCTGTGACGTCATTAGAAGAAACCTTGGCCGATTCCTGCCTTGAAACGCGGCTGTACAATATTTATCCTGCCATGGTGCCATGTTTAATGATACAAAGCAAATACAAAGTATCATGATCCGTATCGGTTGATACCGGATTGAAGAATACCACAAGTATCTTGATCCGATCACAATGTTTGTTCTTTTTAGTTATTTTTCTTTTCCCAGAAATCGCTACGTGACACATCAGGCGCCATTAATCTTGAAAAACAGAGTATTTTTTTGGTTTGCAATATCATCACCACCAAAAAACAGGCAGCACAAAATATCATGATCGGTATTGGGTAATCCAACTACTTTTCAAATGTTTACTCCATCCGAATTAATACGGATCATGAATATCCCTGCATGGAATAAATTTTTAGTTGAACCAATGAGGAATCACAGCAAGAATAGTCTGGTCTGATAACATCTATTTACTCTTGATAGGTTATCATTAGTCAGGACAATCGTAATTTGAAGCAGGAACGAATAATGAAGCAAATATCACCATTCGGCATACTCAAAACATAATTATGACGCTTGAGAGTTGAGAATCCGATTCAGCATCAACATTCAAGTTCCACCACTTTGAATAAATCTTCTGAGAACGATGAATAACTTGCTCTCAAATTCATGTTATACGATAATATCACATAACTTCCTGTTGTTTTTTTTTTAATTTGTAACCGATCTCACTACTAGCTAGCACCTTGGCTGCGTTCGGATACTTGACAGATCGGCCTCGTTTCTTTGTGAAGACCGTTATGTCTTCTCGGCAAAACTTGCAAATAGTCGGCCCCCATACAGCAACAGTTCCGGAAGGGGGCTGGGTTACTGCTCGAGTCGCAATTCGGCTTTCAAGGTGTTCCTGGCTTGCATCCTGGGCTCGTTGGGATAACAGTTGAACGATGAATCTTCACTTTTCTGAACCACAGTGATCCACTCAATCAATGCTAATGTAATATTCCGCATTGCCAATATCAGGAATACTTTTTGATCCAATAACATCATAGAACGAACCAGCCAATGACCATCTTTCAATAAAAATATTCTTCAAGTTGTAATAATAGTTTCAAATACGATCCATCAAATTCAACAGAAAGTCGGAAAACGGTAACAAAGCATGAATTAGTCAGAAATGCCTTGGATACATTAAACAACAAAAAAGTGTCGAAGTAATCCGATAAAGGCTAATTGAATTCTTTTATCAACAAGAGAGTTACAGATACAGAAAACAGAAGTAATAACAATCATTAATAGGGAATGAAAGCCACGGTGTGACTGACTATCCAAAATATTACATCTGGAACTAGTTATTCGTTCACGTACTCTTGATTTATTGTAGAGACTATGTAATCATCGCATTAGTTCTTACTGAAGACTTTGGGGCAGTTGGAAAAAATTTCTTCGCCTGGTATACATGACACTGTTTTCTATTTTCTTCCACAGCACGAATATTGATTCAATAATCTTAAAACAGGTTCACTTGTCTTCAGCTTGAATTACATCCAACTCCGAGTAACTAAATCATATTTTATATAATTTGCGCATGCGGACTTCATTCAAAATGGCTTCTGGTATGCGCACTGTTTCCAGTAGATGAACGTTAGTTGTTCACAATCGTATATTGATTCACTTCATTGATCCCACATTCGATCTTCAATTCTATGATGAACAATTCAGATTTCCAACTGTGCAGTACGTCGTTAATTATTAAACCACTGCGCACATGAGGTGATTCGCTGCGTGACACGAATTCGAACAATTTTCACATATTGATCCTAATCATCTTCATGAATCCAGATTGTAATGCTGCATTTTGAAATCCAATAATTCAGAAATTACGTAAAAAAGTGTAAGAGTGATTTTCTTCAACATGCGCTGTACAAATACATTTGAGTACAATTATGCGCAGAAGTATTCGAATCCATCATGGCGTGTAGACAATCCATTTGACGCTATCCAGTCATCATTCATACAACGTTATTATACGAAAAGGTCATGGTAAGTACATTTCCTGAATTGCATGACATTACAAGTAGACCAATAATTTGTTCGGCTGTTCAACGGTAATGCAATTTTATTTGATAAAATTTCCATCGGAACTAACGAAAGGGTAGGGGATAACAACGTTGTACTGCTCTTCGTATGCTCGCCAATAGAGAATTTCATCAAGCGCAACCACAACCGCGTGCAATGAATGGTAAAAAAAAATACATTTAGCTTTTCGATTATTAACCCGATTGCATGCTGAATATAGTTTTAGACGTGGTTATTACGGTATCATTGTTTCACTGAGCGACTAAGCGGCGATAAAGAGTAAAATTCGCGCACATACTCAGCAATATTGAAGCCAACCGATTCGATTTGTACAGACGGAACTAATTTTCTGCACGAGAGTTTATCGCCAAAAAACGATAACGATAGTAAGAAGTCAACACGAATCGACTATAAAAAACAAGAGTGCGCAATTTCGCCAAGCACAAATGTGTTCACTTTTGAGGAAATTCCGATGAACTGAGTACATCTTTTCAACTTCGAGGTACTTGGGTAAATGTGATAGAAAATTGGAAAGATTTGACGATAGTAAAAACTTCAGTAAATTCCCATCCATTTGGAAGTATAGGCATTTCTTGTTTCGTATTGAATAAAAATAAGCTTTTCAAATCCTACATTTATCAATTTGATAAAAAAAAACCTTACGCGTCAAAAAAAAAAAATTGCCCGAAATTCAATAAATTTACTTGTCAGAATAGTAGTCGCGAATCGAGAGAGTAGTCTTTCATTCATTGCAACAAGTGATAGATAAGTCATTACGTGTAAATAGTATTACGTGACTATTTGGGTTAGTTCTGACGTAGAAAATGTCAAATTCCTTCAAGGATTTCTTACTGCTAACAAATTATGAACATGAACCGATGAAAAATAAATGCAACTTGAAATGGCTCCGAGGGGAAAATTTATCGTCATCTTGAAATGGTTTTCTAGGTTGAAACTTCATCACGAACTGTAGATTTGATTTGAACGAAGGAATAACGAATAGTTCGATCGTTGAAATCACACACCAAAGAGGAAAATAGTATTAAGTACTGAGAAAGGTAAAGAAAATTGGTAAATAGATCAAGTAGCCGAATTTTCAAATTATTTTTATTGCTAAACAAAATTTCATAATTAATATTTCTTTAATGAATCATAACGAAAAATTATTTACTCCCATTTCCTTCATTTCACTTGAATAACTTTTGGTTAGTTTCTATTTTTTCTTTTTTTTTTTTTTTATTACAATAGTTAATTTTACTTTATCACGAATACTTGAAATCGGAGCCCAAATTTATAAACCAACATAGTTCATTACATTTTAATCTTCATCTTCAGAGCAGATATTTTTTTCAAATTGAAAATTTGCAAAATGAAAATTCGGCCAAAAAAAATAATCGAGGACAGGCGAGGCGACGCGACAGGACGAAACTAGAGAAAAATCAAGGATTTCAGGCAAGGAATAAACTTTTAATTAAATTAAAATGGCAACGCACAATCTGCGGGTTAAAAATAATTTACAGGATACGGAAAAATGAAGAGAGGAAAGAAAATGTATCCGATAAAAACATAAACACGATTGAAAAAAAAAAAAAAAAGAAAGAAAAGAAAAATAGAAACAAACAACATCACAGATTCGTCTCGTTTTAAAACTGAATACTTTTAGTACATGATATGGTTTTGATGAGACGAAACGATTGAATAATAAAACATCGCAAACAAAATAAAATTACTACTAAAACGACGTTCGACGTGAAACGCTTTAAAATAAAAATTTAAGGGGTTAAAAAATTTACGTGTAAATCTTTTTACGCTAATACGATTAATTTATAGCGCAGATAAAAAAAAAATTAATAATAAAAATAAGAAGAATCAGGCAAACAAAAATAGAAAAAATTTAGATAGCGGAAAAAGCTGCGATTATCGTAATTGTAAAAAAATTTATCGAAAATAAAAACGAGAAAACATGAAAAAAAAATCCCAAAAAAGTAAGCGTCTTATGAATACTTCCAAGAGTGAAAAAAAAAAAAAAGAAAAAACGATAATTAATTCGTTAACTTACGAGAAAGATAGATTAATTACGCCGAAAACAAATAAATTTGTACCTGGATTGTTTGAATTTGTGCTTGAGAAGATTCGGATGTGGCGAACGCAACAGGCTGTAGTAATCTCGACTGAGAGCTAAGAACTGAATTCAATATACTCGACTGCAAAAAATACAGGAATGTTGGAATTGGTGATTGTCTAAAAATAAACGCGTATAATAAAATAAAGCAAGTGTTTACTAACCTGAGAACCGATACTCGATAATGACGAGGTGACTGGTAACGGTTCCGGTTCGGGTAGTCTTTGAAAAGGCGTTGGGTCAAAAGTACTATTGGATGATGGCATGACTGGTTGTACAGGTCTGGGTACCGGAGTCGGTTCAGCATTTGCAAATAATTTCGGAGATAATGGCTTAGTTACTGATATGCCGAAATTAGACGGAGGTGGGACGTTATCAAAACGATCTGGAGATGAAGACTTGGAAATAACTGGCGGTGGAGGAGGGACAGGAGTTATGTCGAGTGATTGACTCTTAACTTTAACCGAATCTGAAGATGTTTTATCGCTCAACAGTTCTGCAACGTGCAAAAAAAAAAGAATAGTTCAAACAGAATTTGAACACGCATAAATAAAACAAAAAAATATTTTACTTTTAATAGGAACAATTTGAGGTTTTTGAGGGCCTCCAGGGTAACGTCCGTACAACTGTATATATTCTTGTTGAATGGTTTCGATCAAATTGAAAATTAAATTTCGAGCAGTGCCTTTAAGCTCCGGTTTGAGATATCTGAAATCATTGAAAATTTCTCTCGGTCAACATTGTAATTAGTGGATATATACGAAATGTATTCTTATATAACTCACTTCACAAGAATATATGGAGGTTCTTGGGATTCATCGCCAGTACTATTAACGCCGCAACCTTTACCTTCGACAAGAAGTAAGGCATTGGCAACTTTTTCAATGTGCTTCACATTCGCCAAATTCGGACCGTATATTTTACTTTTCAAGTTGAAAGCTGGAGGTACAGACTCTATCCCAATGGTTATTTTTTCCTAAACAAGACAAAACAGATTAGCATTTTCGATTCGAATGCACATCTTGAAAAAAAAAAAAAAAAACTACCACTTACAATATTACTGGATATATTTTCGCCAGGGCTGGACTTTGTAGAGTCGGGCACAGGAGGATTTTCCACAGATCTATGATCAGCATTTCGATTTTCGAAAGGTGCCGGTTCGATGGATCGGTTTTCAAATCTGGATTCACGAGTACGTTTTTCAAAAGGTCTTGTTTCAGAAGGTCGACTGTCGAAAGGAGTTGATTCAGAAGGACGACTATCGAACGGTCTCGACTCAGGTGATCTATCATTATACGGTCTACGTTCTGGGACCCGACTTTCAAATGGTCTCGGCTCGAGAGGTCGACTTTCGTAAGGACGAGGTTCCGCGGTTCGACTCTCAAACATCCTAGCTTCTGATTGTCGATTATCATAAGCTCTAGATTCAGGAACACGACTCTCGTACGGTTTAGATTCCAAAGATCGGTTCTCAAAAGGTCGCGGCTCTAAAGAAACACGACTTTCGAACGGTCTCGAATCGGAAGCACGATTGTCGAATGGTTTCGGTTCCGGTAGAATTCTATTATCTAAATGACGAATTTCAACGCTTCGTCGATCTACTGTTCGCTCCATACTTCTGGCGGGAGATCTACTTGGTAACGAATTGTAACTGCTAGTTCGTCGAATTTCTAAAAAAAAATGAAAAGTTTTAAAACTTGCTAAGCAGAAATAGCGTATTTATGACAGGATTCAAAATGCGTACTATTCACAGGAACTGGAATAATTTCTGGTTTCTTGGGAGGTGAATAATATTTTCCATACGTGCTATTGATGAAATCCTGTTGCACAGTATCGATAAGGTTCATAATCAACTCACGAGTTCTTTCCCTATTATCCATATTCTTATATCTACAACACAATTCAAAGTGAAATCAGGTATAAAGAAACATGATAAAATTACGTGAACAAAATAACTCACCTAACGTGAATATGTAATGGTTCGTCGGATTCTTTCTTTTCCCTCAAGTCAATAAACCCCGATCCTTTACCACGTAACGTCATAACAGCTCCGGTTTCGTTCAAAATGTATTCAACGTTTTCGTTGTTTTTTCCCAGAATTTTAGTTTTCATTCCGAATATAGAAGGGAATATATCAATCCCGACAGTTATTTTTTCCTACAATAATGTAACAAGCGTTACTTCTTCAATAATGGAACAACAACTAATTAATTATGTAAATTAGCTATTATAACATACTGTGTCACTCATTTCTTCTTCTTCAAATTCACGAGAATTCATTAAAAGAGAATGTATTTTTTGATTAGCAACTGCAACAAAACCAAATAAATTACCAAATGACTGTTCTATAGTGAAGTATAGCAGGCAATGCATTACTTACGGCTCATGCTCCGTTTAGTAGGTCCTACAATATGCAAACCAAGCGGTGTTCTAGTGTCTACTAAATTGTCATGCCTCGGTTTAATATAATGTCCTCTAGTATAAATCTTCACACCTAAAAAAATAGAAATTTGGCACACACTAAAAATATATCCATATTTGTAACTGGAGATAATACCATGCACTGAATATATTCATGGAGTAATCGGTCAATTTAAAATAGTGAAATATGTAATATAAACTAAAAACCTGCGAACTCGCATATCTCATCTTGAACACTTTTTCTTGACAGAAACTGACGTTGTTCTGCCGGTAAATTATTTATAACAAAATCTGAAGTACATAACCGATTATCCATTTTAAATGATACTCACTCGAAATACTTAAATTACTTTTGCATTATGAAAATACACGCGTTCATTAAAATACTTATTACGAAATACAATTCCAGACTCTAAAACAAATTGAATAGAATTTGGCGATTTTCATTCAGTGTTGCATGTTGTAAAACAACAAAAAAATAACCGAATATTTGTTGCGAATTGATTTTTGTCGTAGAAATTATGACTAGTATTTCGATTCGACGCATTATGATTGGTTCTTCACTATGACGTCAATGAAACTTACTATGACGCACGAAAGACGTCATTTGTGGAGGAAAGGGTGAAAGGGGGTAATGAATTTGGTATTGGTAATATTTTTAAATTAAAAAATATTATTTTTTTGTAATTTATTACTTTATTTTATTTACACGGTGTCTACAATTTTTTGACATAGAAAATATTATCGTAATGTAAAACTTCTCAGCTTTTACTATTCTGATAGTTGGATAGTAAATCATGAATGAATAACATTGATTAATTTATTGAACATTGAACAATGATCAGGTCATCCCTGTAATAGTTCAATGTTTCTCTTGGAATCATTTGGAGTAATTCATATACACGTTCAAATTTTGTCTCTAAATATTCGTGAAACCCCCTACAAAGATGATGCAATAGAAACGTAGAATGGTAAATTCATCTCTCCAACATTGTAAAACAAAGAAATGAATGCTATCGTAAATTTTAATCTATGCTACTCAGCAAAATTTTCTAAAAATAAGCTTCACATACGGTTGTCGACGAGCGTAATAAAATTCGAATAGAGGTATCGTTCACGTCTGTACAGTATGTAAACGAACACTTGAACGCTCTGTAGTGCGCAGAACTGTTTCAACGCATTGATTTTTATAAATGAGGTTAATATTTCTTGAACAAAAAACATAACATGTTGAAGTCCTGAACAGTGATGTAGAAGTATCATCGTTACGAAACTTTTTGTCGAACTTTCGTTTTCAGTTTAAAAATAAATTGGTATTTTATTTTTGCGAAATTTCTGTAACGATGCGAAGTCTTTATGAGGATAATTTTAGTTAATCATAATATGTGATTTGAAATTTTTATCGTACGATGTATAATTATAATATGGTCCTATAATTACTCACAAATTTGAACTATGGATGAAAATTTAATTAAAGAAATTCAAAAATCATTTATTCTACATTGGAACTACCGGAATTTGACAAATTTTCCAGAAGAGCTTCGATACCATGGAAATCACGTTGAGGATATCTATTTGAAAGGAAATTTCATCGCTCAAGTGGTAAATCGTCTATACATTTTGCACTTATTACTTTGAAACAAACGCACCAACGTTAATTAACATTACAATAACGATCTAACAAGCACCTTGCTGCATGATGATTCTTG
Source organism: Ferrisia virgata (assembly GCA_900060175.1). NCBI lineage: Eukaryota > Metazoa > Arthropoda > Insecta > Hemiptera > Pseudococcidae > Ferrisia > Ferrisia virgata. Next base: position 2,269 of record FIZR01031716.1, on the reverse strand, counting down.
ACATTGAAACACTCGAAAGATAATCACATTTTTCAATTGTTTTCAGCCAACATGGATTATAGAAATGAAAAACTTGGTGGAATTACATTTATCTGGTAATTATTTGAATAAATTACCAGAAGAAATATCGTCTTTGAAATCATTACAACTGATCGATGTGAATCAAAATAAAATAAAACAGTTACCGAAATCATTTACCGATTTGAAACATCTCATACATTTCTTCGCCGATGATAATCAATTGAGTTACCTTCCATGTGGTATGTAATGTAACATCGACGATGTCCTCAATTATCGAAGACAGATAAATTTTAACATTAAATTGAATGTTGATAATGCAGATATTGGGCGATTGAAATCGTTAGCTATTTTATCAGTTGCCAAGAATAATTTACGACAAGTACCGGATACCATATCCGAATGTGTTAGTCTTCAAGAATTGAATCTGGATCACAACGAATTGATTTATTTACCTAAGTCTATCGTAAGTACGATTCAACATTTTTTTACAGTAAATTTCAACTTCTAAAAAATTTACTTTCAACTTTTTTTTCCATTTGTAATATAATATCATCAGCTAATGAAATTTTATGTATTTAAATTTTAAAGGTTTACCTACCCAACTTATGCTACATCTCATTGCAAAACAACAATTTGCAATACTTGCCTAATATAGCTTTCTACGCTGAACCAACGATTCTAATTCGTAACAACGATTTGACCTATTTATCTTATTCATTTGCACGATATTTGAAACGTAAGCATGTACCACCTATCGAACAACTTGATGACTGGAACTTCCACTCCGCCAGGTAAACGAGTAAAATTGCAACATCTACTGTTTACGTACCCATTATAATTTCGCTTTCTGTGATAGATTCAACACAAGACACGAGCTCTACAATCACACGATCATCCTCAGTGCTTCGGATAACACTCACGTATTTCCTTTGCGACAAATTTATTCAACGAATTCGGTGAACGTTCCGTCTTTGTACGAGATCTCCTTGCGTGTAGCTTATCGCTTGACTTACCAGCTGAGAAATTCGCAACGAACATGCCACACTCGTTTGGAAATGTTACCAAAAATAATAAAGAAAGATCTCGTATCTGGTCCTACGGCCTTATGTGATAGTTGTAATACTCAGCTGTACAATTACGCCATTATCAAACTGTACAGCATAATTCATTCTTCGACGAACATCGAACTTGTAAATTTCTTTTGTAATTTGTCGTGTGCTCAGAAATTCATGCCTAATTTTCGAGAGTTACCTAATTTAATACCAATCAGTTGGATAAATAGTGAAAAATAAAAATTCCTGTTTTGCGTTTACTTTGATTCAATTTCTGAACAAAAAAACCAACTCACATCGGTCCAATTTGGAATGATATTGTCCCAATGAAAATATAAAACGCCGCCAAATAATAATTCAACTATTTATTTCTTATTCGTAATCGCACCGCGATAAAAATCGATTCTTCAAAAAGGAAATAAATAAACAACACAAGCTCTACACACAATAAAAAGGCTACCTACATTAACATCATAACGCACGATTCACAATTACATAACAGTGATCCATAGGTAACGATAATAAAACGTACAACAATACATTAATATGATACGTTACGATTTTTTTCGTTTAAAAAAGAATACTAATATTACGAAAAATATCACTGTAGAATTTACTTCGTGTTCAGTTTTACTAGTAATCGATTAAGAATTGAAAGGCAAAAAGTAAAAACCTATGACTAAATCAATCTTAAGAACAAAAAAAAAAAAACAACCCCCTTGGCTACAGCATGTCGCAACGTATCACAAATTAAAGACATTAAATTAATTTTAAAAAATATAATCAATAAATTAATAAAAATAGGAATATAAAAAACATTACTAATTCGACTACATCAGTACGATAGGGTTCATTTTTTCCATAACAAATATCATTTATTTTTTATTTTGCATTTAATATTAGAAAATCCCTTTAAACCCTCTTTTTGTAATGATAAAAAACGAATAATGGAACTCTTAAAAAATCATAAATTTTGTTTTTAAAGCCACTTCCAAAATAAAAATATATTATAATTGGCTAACAAACCCCTTATGACTAGCCAATTACAAGGATAAAAACTGAATAAAATTTTGTACTAAGCATTTACGCTTGATTTTTGAATATACAACTCGACAACCTATTAATTTCAAACTAAAATATTTCTTCAAAAAAAAAAAAAAAAAAAAAAAAAAAAAAAAAAAAAAAAAATAAATAAA
>FIZR01031711.1:0-19452 GCA_900060175.1 Ferrisia virgata | reverse complement strand
TAGTAGACACCAAGATATGCAATTTTCTTTATAACAATAGAAAAAAAATAGATATTTGAAATGCGGAGGATGTTCCTATTAAAATTAAGAGCTCATACGTGGAGAGAATTTTTTTTAGGTGTCTACCAACCAGTTTTTCAGGGTACCAAGTGAAAAAAAAATAATCGTTTTTTTTTGACCCACCCTACTAAATATGCCTTTTAGTGATCTTGATTTTTCAGTTTCATTACACCCCCTCGCAGGCTCAAATATGCGGTTTTTGGTCAGGTTTTCCTATTTTTTGAATTTGTTCCTCGCATAACTCCCCTCTAAATTGTGCTAGGAATTTGAAATTAGGTACGTACATTTAGTAAGGGACTTAGATGTGCTTTTTTGGAGTTCCGACTTTTCAGCCCCGTTGCATCCCCTCACAGTCCTGGATTTGTGCTTTTTTGGTCGTTTTTTCCAATTTCTAATGTTTGTTCCTCGCATAACTCCCCTCCAAATTGAGCTAGGAAGTTGAAATTAGGTATGTACAATCAGTAAGGACCCTAAATGCACCTTTTGGGGGTTTTGACTTTTTAGCTCCATTGAACCCTTCCTATCCTCAATGCTGATTGGAAATGCAATGTTTTTTTTAATTCTTACGATTGTAACATGTCATGACAATCAGTTGAAAAAAGTTTTTTTCTAAATTATGATCAATTTTCCGCACTTTTTACCCATTTTTATGAACTCTTTATTCAAATTTCGACGATTAAAAAATTTTTTTTTTTTTAAATTTTAGGTCGATTCCCATTTATTTTTTAGCAAAGTAGGCCTGTCATCAGTTAAAATTATTTTGTTAGTGATCCAAATGTTTTACGAGTCCAATTGGAATTCAAATATACGATTTTAGGTGGTGTCTGATAACATTCCAATACAGGTATATCTTCCACGTGTACTTGCACCACCATAACATTACGCCTAACATCATTAATCTGGTACTATCTTAAACCGACTAGCAGCAGAACATGTCTGAAATAAATGGAAAAGATCTTTTTTTTTCCAAATCCGTATTGTTTTCATTTTAGAAGTAGGTTAAAATAGTAGGCTTCGTATAGGCATCCAGATAAAATTTTAGACCAATTTCCTCCGACAAAAATAACAATGATTTATAACGTAGTCTATACCTCTAGTACCTACTGCCTACAAACAGCAGAGCATATCCTAAAATACATAGATACAAAATACGGAACATGGCAACCTTTTAAAATAACACCGACGACGCAGTCTACTGTGTTTGTACGACAACCGCAAAAATGAGTAAAATTAATGGCACTTTCAAGCCGAAAATGGAACCTAAAAGCAGCGACAAAGTACATTTTAACAAGGGACACAAGTTATGAAACAAACCAAAAGAAAATACAATAAAAATAAAAAAAAAATATAGCGGTTTTCGGTGTACATGCAATTTGTTTATACGTTGTTGTAAAGGCGTACAGAGAGAGGCAGAGGAGGCAGAGGCAGACTAAGAGTACTGGATGAGGACGATGTTGCGGTACAGCATTATACAAATTGTGGATGCGCTGTATTGTACATACGAATGAGAGAATCATAACATCGGATGGCATAAACACGTCGCGGTATAAATTACTAGAAGTACAGTTCGGGATAACGCACAGGCAACTGGCAATCTGGGCTGGGTTACGGATGAGTCGCAGAAACATAAGGGTTAGAGGTATGTACAATGTAGTCACACCACACCAGGCCACGGTATGCTGGTAGTATGTCTGTGGAAACTCAGAAACGCTTACCTTCATTATAATATCGTCATCATTAAAAAGCGCGACTACGAAGGACGAAGAAGGACGGTCGACGGTACTATCGGAGCGACGAAGGGTCTATAATCAAATGAAAATCTCGGCGGATTCCTTTATTTAATTTTCTCGATCGCGCCCTCTCTCAGTCACCATCCTCGTAAATAACGAACAAACGGTGAGAGAATAAACGAAAAGTCGGGGAAAAAGGGGAGAAATAATAAAGCGAGGGTGCAGGCGGCGTAATTTGGCAGCAGAGAATAGTAGCTCTGCTCTAGACTCTACTACTCTGTGTACTGTGCGTAGCTGGTAGTGTGCCTGTGCACCCGAACACACGGAGTAGAGTAGTTGTACGATTAGTAATTCGATTAAATAACGAATCAGCGGTGGCTCGAATGTGAAAACTGAAAAACCCCTGCTGATGGAGTTGTTGTAGTAGTGCAATCTTCGCTTTTCCGCTCTTACTAACGAACGTTTTAGCGCATCCAGTATGTTCAGCTGTGTGTTTGAGCTTGTGCTTACACGTTACGTACGTATGTACTTGTGCTTCGGCATCTTTGCCACTTTTCCGGCCTTTATTTCCCCGTAATATTTTCGCTTATAGTAGATGAAGTATACCTACACATGTACAATGCACATTACATATACGTACTGTCGCATACACGCTTACTTCTAGTGGAATCTACAGTAGGTATGTTTGGAGTGGTTGCAGGATTGGCTAGGAATTCTTGGGTTCTACACCAGCATCCCCAACCCGCTCCATTACAAACCATTGTCATCGTTATATATTTATTATTGTTTATCATTTTGTCCTGAGCAGCTACGGATGGCGGTAGTGTTGAAACTGCACGAATAATGTTAACCGTTACGGAAGGATGAACAGCTATACGACACAACGTACGACGCGACATAATATTTATGTATTTACATCGTCGTAGTAGTATTTCCCGCTAAAGCCTAATGTTATTATATCATATTCATCTTGTTTTTACGGCTATACACCGTATATATTCGACGTTTAATCAACGACACAACGTTAACGTTTTACTGCGCGCCACTGCTCATAAACAACGGCTACCGCGAACAGCCGAACAGGCAGGCAGGCAGGCAGGGCATCGCATCTATCGCATCACCAGCTCCCGCGAAAGAAGAAGGAAAACTAACGTTTACACCGCACGTTACACGATGCACGAATAACAATGAATTATGGAACGACATTTACTACACACCAATTTAATTACAATACGACTTATTAGATTAAAATTTTCTAAAATTTAAATTGGCGCCTAGGTCGTTCTCGTTCCTCCGTTCCTCATCGCTGCCGCACTCGCATATTCTCATTTTCCTTCTGTTTTCTATCCGCAATGTAACCCTGTCGCGTCGCCTTTGCATTATTCACCGCGTTGAATATTTTTTTCCGTTTTGTTTGTTTGCGTTCCATCTGTACCGCAAGATGATTTTTCAAACGAGAGGAGTCGAGCTCCGCGCATTACTTACGCGTACTCCTCATCTTTTTTAAATCCAAATACCGCTAGACGACGACAATAAGCGGGGATCTTCCTAATCTTTTTCGTATTTATGATTTCAAACTTAACAACCATATGCGAGAGATGTATAATTTATTATATGCAGCATTTCACTACGACGCACTGCTCCAATAGTAGTAGGACGTGAGGAGTTTTTTTCAAGTAGCTATTATCCTTTGAGCGGGGAATTTACTCGAGGTTAAACATTTTACCTCGAGTTAAGAAGTACAGTAACAGGAAATGAGCGATATCCACTCCAAATACGTAATGTACTTAAAAAGCACTTAGGTGGTAGGTGCTCAAAATCATATCTTTAAGTACGTCTACTCAAAATCATGTTTCGATGTACATTGGTGATTGACCTATATTTATGTATATTAGCGCAAATATGCAATAAAACATTGATTTTTCATCTTTACACTGAAATATCTAACTACTTAATTTACTCATTTAGTATAACCACAAAGTCAAAAACTTGAATTTTTTTTTTTTTTTTTCTTTCATTGAAATTGTGATATAGATTCTAGAGCAACTCAAAAATTAAGCAGTAATTTTAAATATGTTGTTTTTCAGATTGAAATTTCCATCTAACGCAACTAAAGAATTGGGAACTAGAAACGTTAGATCTCATTAACCCCATCTACCTCCACCTATCCACCTATATTGGTTGAAATGTCTATATGCTTGCATACTGTGTAATGTATGCAGTTTCACCAAAAAAAAAAAAAAAAAACGTAAATTTTAATTCTCATCTTGAAAGTTTTAATGTCGGGTGACTAAAACATCCGAAAATTCAGCTAATCTTATATTATTAAAGGCACACATATCTCAATCAACTTCACTTTTTGTCTTATTATAAAATAGTATAAAAATAATGAACAGCAAAAACTACAACTGCCAACCCATAAAATGCATCACCCTAAACTCATAGAAGATCAAACGATATTTTAATATTTGATCACTGTTTTTTTGTTTTTGTTGTTTTTTTTTTTTTTTTTTTTATAATTCAATATTTGATCACTGTTTTTTTTTTTTTTTTTTTTTTTTTTTTTTTTTTTTTATAATTCAGATCTGCACTTCTGTTTAGTAATTAGTATAGCCACATTTTTATTACTAGGAAACACTGTTTTGGTAGTTTTAGTGCTCAAGTACATCTCTATCTTTAACTGTTAACTGCAAATTAATTATGTGACGACTACGAGCTTAGAACAGGTTACTTCCATTTTTTGATACATTTTAGTTGAACATAGTCGAACTACCTACGTTAGTTTGCATCAACAAATAGCAAACAATTTTCATTTCATATGTGTTTCACAATTTTTGACAAAAATACATCGTGTTTAAATTTATTACGTTTTGTGCATTCAAATATGATTGAGGTTAGTACGCATGTAATTTCACGCAGTTATTGAAATTCCTCAAATTAATTGAAAATAAGTAAAATAATAATTTCAGGTGTCTTAATACAGAGTGTTCGAAAATCGGAAATCTAAATTCACGATCGGTGCCGTAATTCAGTGTACTTTGTTAAACTGATGATCTTTTGAAGGGAAATTATTTTCTTAATTTACATTACCGACGTAAAGCGGTCGTGGTTTGTAAATTTGAACTTTCTATACTTAATTCCAAATACTTAGAGCCGTTTTAGGCAAGTTTAATGTGTAAATTGTACGAAAAATTATTTTCGAAAAAGTACAAACAGCAGGTGAAACTAACACTTACAGCTATTAACACACATTCTAATTATAGTACATATTTCAATTTAACTTGAGCCTTCACCACTACAAATATAATCATTACAAACCAATCAGATTGCTAGAAATCAGATTTGCAGCAATTTGATTGGTTGATAACATATTGTTTACATTTTTACTCTGATAACCAGGGTTTAATTTAAAATTTAAAATTGAACAGACGATATCACCTTCCTTTCTCGAGATTTGTATTCGTTATTTCATAAATGAGAAGTAACATTGTAACGAAATTACAATTTTCTCAAAATTAATAGAAATATTCGAAACCGATGCAAAATTTACAATTATAAAATATCCACTTCACTTACAGTTAACAAGAATAGCTTTTAAATAATTGACATTACAATAATTTCCAATTTTCAAAAAAAAAATGTCACATTTTTCATTTTTTGCAATTACATTTTACTACGACTTCGGTTGAAGAAATAAAATGCAATTCACTGTACACGATTTTCGAACACGTTTCAGAAGCCAAAAAACCTTTGTGGTATTCAAATTTCCGAAATTGAAAATTCAGATTCGTTATTTTTGTCAGAAAAAATCTGATAATTTTCGGACTACGTCAGCCATGAACTCCAATTTTTTAAACATTAAATTACCTTTTTCACCTCATTAAAAGAAATTTTACGTCTGAAATAAAATTTGAACGTCATTATGTACGTAGATGCTTGTATATAATAAATAGACCATTATATTTTAATTGGATAAGCAACTGAACACACCTGAACATAGAACAAAATTTATCACACGAACAAGTTATTAAAAGAATTTTAATAATTTAACAAAAACAATTTAATTCTAATAAATAAAACAACGATGACTATTCGACTCATCTCAATTTTCTTCCTTCACTTCGTGATCAGTTGAAATCCTAATTCCGTGCATTTTTTTAATTTCATCTTTTAATGCCTAAAATGTTTCGTAAGATTAAATTTATACACAATTACTTAGTGAATACACTTATTTATACCACTTACTTCTGTTACCATTATGTGTTGTTTAACCATAGTAACGTCTTTAAATTCGGGAGAAATAACAGTTACATCAAACATTGCCCCACATCCACCTGAAATGAAGAGCACAATTATTACTTCGAGAAAAACTAGACCGTTTATGTTCTTCTACATCAATGTGATCAACTTGATTACATGAGACATCAACGACACGGATTGATTTCGCAGATGTGAATCGTTTCTGTAAAATATCAAACACCTTTTTTTCATGTTCCGAGTAATCACGTTTCTCACTATTTGAAGCCTAAAACCGAAAAACTATCATGCTTACAGATGCTGATAAGCTCTAGATGTAAGAGAAGAAAGCTTGAGTAATACTGCCATGTTAGAAGTGAACCGTTTTTTAAAATAAATTAACTATTTCCATAACTTACAGAGCAACTTCTTCGAAAAGTCTGACGCGTAGAGATGAAAAATGGTCGTAATTTGTTCAAGTACATAATGAAACGTGCGCAAATATTTCTTCAGCACAATAAAATTTATAAATTCATTACGAAATTAATTGAAAATAATATTAAACCTCTTGATAAAATTTTTATCACTTTTGATAATCTCCGGTAATAAAAGTGTAATTACGGCGTTGTGGTACTGGTACATAACTGTACTTACAGTAATTTCTCGTTATTTCGAGAAAGTATTACCAAAATACAAAACATCAATGTCAATAAAAAAATAAAAAAATTCTGTTATTAGTAAAAATAGTAAATAATTAAAAAACCAACAAAAACGAAACTTGTAAAGAATTGTGTATTTTTCTCAATGCTCAATTTAACAATAAAGTTAAAATAAGAGACTTAAATCTCGTAACCAATAAGGAAATCATAAAAAAAACTTATATGCAAATACATGTCAAAATCAAAACATCCACTGTTTATATACAAAAAACGATATCATCACCAAAATACCAGAATGAAAAAATTCGAGTTTCATAAATTAAAAACAAAAAGTAACTTACACATATGTTTTAGGATATACGTCAGAGACGGGATCATTCAAAAAATATTCACGTTTCTCCTATGAAAAATTTATAACAATAATTAGAACAAATTCGACAAAATAATTATGTAATGTATTTCGTGATGACTTCTAAGCAGCTACACACCAATATTTAATATACCCATCGGTGGTGGTGAAGGACTGTCCAGAGAAATAATACCCGGGCTCATGTAACCGGAACTACTCACTGCTGTGGAAGAAGCCCTTTCGGAAGAAGCAGGGGTGTTATTAGTCGGAGTGTTTACTGATGAATTATCATTTTCAACAATTGGCTTCTCGGTATTTGAAGCATTTTCCACAGCTTTGTCATCAGTATCTAATAAAAATTAAAGAATATTGGAATTATTATTATACAACAGAAATAAATGAATACAGATACCAACCATTCTGATCCGCAGCTGGAGGACTCAACGGTGGCGGCGGAGAGATTTTAGGAGGTTCTAATGGAACATTATCAATATTGTTTGAATCTGTATCCATGACGTTTTCTTGTGTTTCATCGTCTTCTTCTGTTAAATCAACAACAGCTCCGCCAATGGCCGAATTTCCTTCACTTTCCTCAACGGCAGCGCATTCCTTCTTATCAACATCTGCAAAATAAAATACAAGAAAAATATCATTCAAAACTCAATTCATAATTGGCAAATATTACCATTACAAATTATACCTTCAGTGTTGGCGCTGGTATCGCTGGCATCTCCATTATTTGTCTGTAAATAAAGAATAATAATTGAGCTCTTAATTCCTAATCAATTTCGGATTATATATATTCAAATTCTACTTACATCTGGCTTAGGAGACGGAGCACTGGGAGAACTAGCTGAAGCACCATTTTTCGCTTTGTCGTCATTATTAGAAGCAGCTTCTTCGTCGTAACTCTTCCAAGTTCCATCCACTAATAGCTGAACTTCTTGACAATCCGGAGATAATTCTTCATTTTGTAGCACATCCAGAAAGTATCTAAAATTTATACATCATTAAAGATTTTACTAGACAAAAAATTTGACTATATGTATAAAAACCTACTGATCGATGAGTAAATCGTCAAAATACAGAGCTCTGTTACAAACTGGACACATCCACATGGGTTTTTTTTCATTCTAACTAATATATGCAGCTCCATCAAAACATTGTAAATGAGTACAATTCTTGCCTTTAGCAGGATACATCATACGGTATTTAGCCAAAGGGCATACCAAAGAAACACGAACAATTGTAGTAGCAATATCGTCGTCGTCGGCGTTCGTATTTTCATTGTCATCATCGTCATCGTCAATACGCTTATATTGCTGTCGGACTAAGAATAAACGATCATAATTACAATTACATGCCAATAACTTATACATGATATTGAAGCAATTCTTAAATCAATACTAACTTGTTGTTTTCGTTAAATCTACTGAAATAGTAGGTCGTTCTTTCAACTTATTTATCAGATACTCGGATGATAATTTTTCAACCAAATTAACAGTAGCAACAAATGTTTTTCCTTGTTCACATGCCCAATTTATCACCAACGTATTTGCACAAATGGGAGACATTTTCATAGGAGGGGTTATATTGATCGGTCTTGGAATTCTTCTCGACTCGGTTCCTGATCTCGAATTAGGACTACAAATCTAAAATTTAAAAACAGTTAAGCGAATAGAAACGAAAAGTTGATTTAACTAAATGAATTCGTTTACCGGTAGCGTACACTGTCTTTGATTCAAACGCACCACTAGCCCAAGTGGTAGAAAATCATCATACTCGGTTACATTAGCGTTCGTGCTATCGGTGGCAGTGATTCTCAATTGAGCCTGATAGAAAAAATATATATGCATATCATAAAATTATTCGATTGCTGGCTGTAAAATGTAAATTCAATCGTGCACAATTGATGTATTCATTGACGGATAATAACAGCTTACCTGTACGTTGTATTCGTTCTTTCCATTTGCTATATCTCTGTTCATAGCCATATCAGATGCCATATCACAGGTTAATACAAACGAATAACTAAATTCTTGCGTAGCGCTAGTTCTTAAATTATTAGGTAATGTAGGAATTTGATTAGATACTGAAATTATTATTAATACTATTAATTATACTCAGATCGATCCGATAACACGATTAGTCTTTAAATAATGTATACCTAGAACAGTTGGTTTCAAAATTTCATGCTTGATATTATAAAACGGTAATTTTCTAAATTTAACGTCATTAAAAGGCGTATAATAATTAGCTGACGCGACAATAACTGTACTTCCAAAATTACATACAGGAACAGAAGGCGTGGGTGGAATAGATTGACCAAATCCAGAGCCTGGATATGCATTGGCCATTCCTCCGGTATACCTCTAAACATAGAACATAATTCAGAGAAAATTTACAAACTTGACTAAAAAACATTCATCTGATCAATAATTACTTGAGGTGGAGGATTAGAGTATGCGGTCGGTGGAACACCATAATGATTGATATTAGCAGAAGGTCTGGGCTGCGGTTGCATAGATTGTTGGGGCTGCAGAATTTGCTGCACCCTAGCCCCAGGCATATTATATGGCATCATTTGTTGCTGCTGTAATTCTAAATTATGCGTTTGTTTAGCTTCATCTCTATACGAATATCAAGAACAAAAAACAACACTGAATGAAAAAATATGACGAGAAACTAGAATTTAAAAATTATAAAAAATACATACTGAGCAGCTTTGTACAAGAACTTAATTTTATGTTTGAATGCTTCTAAACTTATATCAGCGGGAGGATTTTTCAAAATTTCTAAAGCTCTCAACTGAAGTTCGTTTTTTCTACCAGAACGATTTCTTCCAACATATCCCAATAAACTTACTAAATCGGAACATCTAAAGCTATTAATCATATTCTGCAAATAGATATAAAGATTCCCATTGATAAAACCTTATCACAGCCTCATTGAAAGACTGGTAATGTTTAAGAATCACACATAAAAAAATCTCAATAAAAGCAAAATTTTTAAAATCTCATCATTCCAGATGATAAAATTTTATCATCAGAATCATAATTGTTAATAAAATAGCGAAAAAAAAATGAATAAAATAAAAAAATGATACATTGGTGGAAAAAGTTTTAAATGAAATGAAAAACTAAAAAAACTGATAGTATAATTAAAAATTACCCGTAACTCCTCTGCTTCGGTCACTCTTCGTGACATTGTTTGAAAAACACACTTCAAAACTGTTACCTGAAAATATTCAAACAATATGACTTTTTATAAAATTGAATAAAACAGGACAAATTTAACCCCTACAAAAAATAACTAATTCTGCATTAAAATTTTATTAAATCGAACAAAAAAAACTGAACAATTGTAAAAAATGACCCCCAAAAATCGATGTTTCGCTTGAACATTTGACTGACAGAAAATTATAAACGATAAATTTTGAAAAAAAATGAGCAATTACGTTTCGGCGCGTAAAATGGTATCAACAAAAACAGTACGAAGAATCGAATGCTACCATTTCATTGGTTCATAATTCATTCTTTTCTCAAAAATTTCATTTCTTCAACTTTCATAGGTCGATTTAATAATTTGCTTTGGATTGGTTTGTTTCGTACTAATCATTGTTAGAATAAACCAAAAAATTACTCCCTCTATGAAAAAGAAGCCAATCAAAATCCCCATTAAGGATCTCCAAGTCACGTGATGTTTTCAACGTGAATTACGCAACGTTATTGGTAAAAACAATGATACGCTTGATGAAAATAACCAATAACAGCAGTAGTATACGTGTTAAAAATACAGTTCCTCTATTTACAATTTACAAAAGTTACTTACAGCATTGTGATACTGTAAATTGTAAGGAAGCGTGTTGGTTGTAGGTTGTGAAACTGATGAATGAGCTCCACCTGTAAAAAAAAATGAAACTAATGAAGGCCATTACACACATTTTCATAGTAGACGCAAAAATAAACTATCATTAGAATTCTTCAAACGGGTGTTAAGAGTTCTTGCAAACATTGAATAATAATTTTCTTGAATTCAGTTCGGAGATGAAAGTAATAAAACGTATTACGATTTCGAGTCTGGTGGGGTAGTTTTGTTTTCATTAGTTCAGTTGGTATTTACGATTTCAATTTTCTTTCTTTATCATCCTTGAGTGATCAAGTATTTCATAATCTTTTTTATTCAGCAAACTCTCACTTTTCCGGTACAGAAAATCAAATATTTAATCTTAATAATTGTAGAAGAGGTACTTGACCACTTACAACAAAATTATGCTCGAAGATGTTGATATTGTTTCTTCATCGTGCTTCTAAATGTAAATAAAACCATCGCGAAGAGATCATTAATTAAAGAGAAACTAAATATTATTACATGTACTTAGCATTCACAATTACAAATCCACTCACAGGATTCTAACATCGAGAAAAATCAAGAGAAAGAAGAATTTAAAAATGAAAAATCAACAAACAGTTGAAATTGAAAACGAAAGGAAAAACGCTTGATGCTTGCCTGGTGTTTGATGATGGGCAGGTGGTGTTTTTCGGCTTCATTCCGTCTAATTCCGTCATTCGTGTGTGTTATGTTATCTTATCAGTCAACATGAGAAAATTGGGTTGCTTGGGGTTGCTTGAAATAAGGTTTTGAAATCGGGAAATAAAAATTTGAAAAATCGTGAATTTTCTGATATTAAAAAATTTTAAGAGCCTAGTCTGTGAAATTATATGAATAATTTTAATTTTGTGATGGAATTTCATTTATTAGTCTCATAATTTTAAACTTTTTATGAATTTTCAATTTTCAATTTTCAAGACATTAAAAATCCTGAAATAAGCACACATCAACGCGCAATTTCAAGTCAATGATGTTGATGAAAATTATCAAAACTTCTCATGAAAAATTTTAATATGAAGAGTAGAAAAATCAAGAAAATTGTAATTTAAAAAAACAGTTTAAGAAATAAAATTGAAGCCTAATCTTTCGTTTCAAAATTTTGCGTACAAATCGAAAATAATATAATAGTACGTATACTGAATGGTACACCTTATAAAGATCTTGAAATCTAAAACTTCGTCGATATTTTTGCATTTCTGAATTCTGATTTTGGAATTCTTTCATTGTGATGGCTTGAAAAATAAAATTGATAAATAAACCGATGAAATTGATAATTTCATGTTCTATGAAAATTTTTTAACCTAGCTTGTTGTTCCTTGTCATATTTTTTGAACAATTGTACCTCGAAATCTGATTTCATTATGTTGGGTTGTAAAATGAAACTGATGGTGAAATCGTATAAAAGTGTTTTTAAAACGTTATGTGATAAAAATACGTCAAGTATCAATAAGTTTTCTTCCCGTTTCAACTACACTTCACCATCGTCAAAATTCTGTTTGTACGATCGCAGTTATATTTATGCTTTAGGATTCAGAAGCTTGAAGTGTTCAACTTCAATTTACAGGCGTCTACATTGCTTTACTAAATCTCCGGTTCGATGGTACTCTGCACATCCAACTACCGGTTTGCCGCAGCTGACTAGTTTACCACAGGCTCTCTGGCCCGGAGTATTTGATTCTTTTAGCAATGTATTCCTTTCTTACTTAGTAATCCGACCATTTGTCGATGCTTCTTTTGATTTGAGAGAATTTGTTGTTGCCTCTAAACAGGTAATTCAATTTGAATTTTAATTCCATAGGTTGATTTATTCACATCGAGTATTTGAAGATGCATTTCAAATTCAGTCACTGGATTAAATTTGTGGCACATTTTGAGCTTTTCAATCTTATTCCAACTTTTACATGCTGTAAAAGTCGATTATTTGGTATGAAAAATTGAACTCAAGATAGCATTATAAGTATATGTGTAGGGCTATGCGGTATCTTCATATACCGAAGTTATCCGTATAAAGTTCGTTTATTCTCCCTTTGTGTGCCCGGCTTACGTTTTTTGTTTTAATTTTAGGTAGCAGAAGTCGTTTCTCGTAAACTGGCTTCTAACGATATTGATGGCGTGGAAGAAATGGTGACTTCTGCGGCACTTTCTGAAATAAAACAAAATCTTCCCAAATATTCTGTAAGTCAACGGCAAGAGCTAGCTATAGAGCATTCAGATATTTACTTTACGTCGCCAGGTGCTATGAATTTCAGAAATGGTAAGAATCGTGTACAATTTCGGGGGTATGAAAGTCATATTTTCTAAACAGCAAATTATCACTTGAATTAAATATTCCATGAAGATAAGACTGTAATAAATTTTTTTCAGATCGAGATCTTGGTAAAAAATATCTTGAAATAATGATGATACATCATGTCATACGAGGTTATAAAGATATCAATTTTGAATCTTTCAATCCTTTTCAAGCTCAAAATCTGACGCAGTCTCAAACTACTCAAAATCCTTTTCAACAGGTGAAAATAGACGACAACAAAGCATATATCCTCAATTATAAATTTATTAGAGAATATTCTTCGGATATGGCTAGTGACTGGCTACTTAGTGGTCTTAATCATTATAAAAAAAATCAAATTGTAATACCAGGTTTTCCTACCTTTTAGTCAGTGTTAGGCAATACAGTTATAGTAATTTCATCTGTTAACATTGCGTTCAATAAATTAGATTTTTTTAAAATAAATTTAACATACATCATTTCAGGGTATTTCTGTGTATAATCAACATTGACCTAAGACATTTTTTAAATACAATATTTCGCTTATCAAATCTCAAAAATAATGAATTCGTTCTCAATCTTTTTAAATCGTTTGTACTTGAACAACTCATTGTTCTTTTATCATTGACCTGACCAGTTATTGCTTTTTTTTCAATAATTCATCATCAGGATTAACATTTCATGTACCGTTGTTTATCATCTTACGAAAATGATGGGTTTATTTCTAATCTCTTTAAATCTTTTTCTTTTTCACATAAATAGCTTAGTGTTTCTTATTGGTAAAAGTTGTTTATTAGTCAAAATGTTTCAGTACATTATAAAATCACTATATACAATAAAAAAAGAAGAAAAAACAATAGAAATAGTAATAATTGACAGACATATTAATCAGGTTAATATTAATTTGATTAAATTCTCCTCGGTTGCGGAGAAAACATAAAATCCGTTTGATAAAAAATATATGTAGTTTGTTTATAAATAAAATAAAAATAAATACACATAGAGAACTTTAACAAAATAATACTCAACAAACAAGACAGATAAGGAACATGAACTTGAAAATAATAAAAAGGTAATTTGAAAATTTTGTCCAGTACAATGTTGCACATCGAGTTTCTTAAATGAAAGATATGTACAAAATATGTTAGGAAGAGGCATTTGTATTCGTTATACACATATGTTCATGATGATTATGCGCTCTACTGCTGTGACCTCCTACAACAAAATAAAATATATAAAATATTTAAAATAAGTTCTTCAAGGAATAAAGCGACCTTACAATGAAAAAATAAATAATAATAACCAACCTATTAACTCTAGGACAACCATAAAAACGAATCCGGACGCAATAAAGATCAATTTCGGTAAACCAGATTTTGATTGATGCGTTCTTCCATGATGATGATGGTGTTTATGATTACTGAGCACTTCGAAAAATGTCACATATAAAATAGTGCCAGCGGCTAGTCCTTGTAATGAACCAATGATCGTTGACTGAAACGGTAATGAACCAGTTTCTGATAAAAATGAGGTAATCAGGGTACCGAGTAAAACGCCTATGAAATAATAAATGAAATCACTTAACAATTCAAGGACAACTTAAAAACATAAAATATTTTGTTTGTTTTAGTATTATTACTATTAAATTTTGACATTTTCAGAAATTAAGCCGATTTATTAAAAAAGAAGTGGTAGATAAGAAGAATGTAAATTTTCAAATCGTAACAAAAAAAACTCAAAATTAAACCCACCTGCCGGCGAAACTAAAGCGAAAACGACGATATAAATAATAACAGTTGACGCTGATGGACAGCTAGCCACCATTTCCATACCGATACATAACAATATGGTACATTCGTGAACTGTAACAGCTAGAAACAGATACCAAACATCGGCAACATCTATAGCTAATCCTATAGCTAATCCTTCCATAACCGAATGAAAAGATAAAGCTGTGATTAAAAGAAAGTTCCTCAGATTACGAGCACTGGTGCTTTTCGTGTTATTATTGCATTCGCTCATATCTTCTCTTATCATGGAATTCATTTCTAACATGAGACCATTATTGGCAGCCACACCGACTGGTAATCCATTTCCGTTACTATCTCCGCTCATATCCGCATTCGCGGCACCCAATTCTTTATCGTGATCATCATGATTTTTACTAGTAATTTCTATGGCTGACATTTCATTCAATTTCGACGATATCAAAGCACCAGATTTCTTCACAATTCTATGCGAAGGTTTGGAGAGTAACACCTGTTTTACTGATTCTTCGATCACAAAAACTGCGAAAAACCCTATACACACAAGAGTTTCCGCATATGGAAACAGGTATTTTTCTTCTAATCCAGCAACCAGCTCTTCTCTCACTTCTGGAATCATATGAATGAAGCATGTTGCTAGCAATATGCCGCCACTGAAATCCATGCAACCAGAGACACTCTTGTCGATCTAAAAATTCAAACAAAACAACCGTAAACTTAACCCAATTATGGTTTGCTTATAAACATTAATTACGTAAAAATCCACTTATACATTAAAAAAAAATCGTACGATTCCTTGCACAAATTATAATGTAAATATCAAAAGTGCGAACGCAACGAAATAAACACAGTCAAAACATTGTATACTACGATTTCATTAAATCAAAAATCGAATTCCATAAATATTTGTTCAGATCATTTTACAATTCAAATGAAAAAAGAAACGAGAAAGATTTTAATCGTAACGTGTTACAACATATTTCGAATTTTGAAAATTTATAACCAAAACGTGCATAAAAATGATCATTCCTGAAGTCGCTTATATGTTAATTAAAAATTCCATACAGAATAGTAAAATGCGTTCGTTAATGATTCCATAAAATATAAAAATGATTACTCTACCATAAAAGGTTATAAAGATTACAAAAAATATAAAATTAAACGTGAAGAATAAAATAGCTGAAACACTAACCCATGTTTTCACATTATCCATTCCATATTTTCTTTTGATTTTCCTCGATATTACTAGAGGACATAATCCGGAAATCAGTCTAAGTATTGTCAGCAGAGCGAATACAAATAGTTTTGAGAGATACAGCTGCATTCTGAAAAGTTCTTATCATACCGATTGGAAAAAAAAATCTTTCTTAAAATTGTAAATATTACAATAAAAAATTAAATTATAAGCACTAAGCTGGAGTATTCCTGTTTGGAACATTTTCACCATAGTAAATCGCCCAATTCATAAAATCGTACTAAAATTTTCAACTAGAAGTTACTCAAATCATAAAATACTAATATTGGAAGATTTGAAATAAAGTAACCGAGATGAAATTTTAAACTTTTCAACTTTGAGCACATTGGTATCAAATGAAATAGATTAATTCATCAACGACTCTATTGTATGGATAGAAAAATTCAATAGAATAGAGTAAAGCAGAGACGGAAAAAGCTTACTTGGATAAAAAAAATTATGCCGAAAATACTCACTTCATAAAACGATCCTATGCAAATGAGACATCACACGAAACCACATTTCCGAATTACTTCATCATTCAACCGGATGATAATGAGAGTCGATATAAATCTACGCGTTTTTCCTTAAAATTACATAAATGTTAATTAGTAATTAAATAAGCGAATCAAACATTTAATACTTTCATTAACAACATGACCGTACTGATAATTCGAAAATGCATTTCACCTTTAAGTGTGTTTTTTGTTATCGTATATTTTTTAAAACATATTTTCCTGCAGTAACGCTATCTATGGCTTACGCCAGTTATGTATTCAACTAACGCTTTTACGTGACAGTGTTTGATTTGGAAACTAAAAAGTTGTTGGCTGACAAGCGAGGTAGTGTTAACTAACACTGAGTATAATTTTTTATTTTTTATTGGTAGGTAAATGGGATAATGGAAAGCAAAAAGTTAGCGGATAACAGGTGCGTTCTTCTTTGAAAGTTTTAGAAATTTGAAGTTGCCTAAAACTAAAATATATTTTTATCAAAGAGCCGTAAAAATTCAAAAATTTAGAAAATAATTTTTGCAAGAAAGCGGTAAAGCTCGACAGTACTCTTTCCAATTCATTTTAATACGTCATATTGAAGCATTAGTATAGTTAGCCTATTGTACTGCAAGCGTAAAAGTTATGCTAAATGGATTTAAATGACCGAACCGAAGCTGACTGATCTGACTATGCACGTATTTGTTATAAATTTCTTTTACTTTTAAAATTTTCAACATTAACGTACATGTAGTACCACTTCTACTTGATTTTCGAGATAGATAGATAAATAGATACCTAGTTTGGGTCTCAAATTCTCAATCTGTCTATTCAATATAGACAACAAACCGTAACGTACTGTTTAAATCATGGAGCCAACTTTTTCTTTACTTTCCCATCTACACTGCAGTAATTTAATCTGAAAAAAATGACTTTTATCATATCTTATTTTTCACCCGTTCTTGCTGGCTTGCATAAATGTTCGCCATATTACATCAAATTACGCGTAATTTTGTCATTAATTTACCTATTACATTAAGTGAATTTTTTATTTTTCAGTGATAGAATTGAAACAAAAAACCGACCAGAATCCTGCAATTCTTATATAATATTCCTCTGTAATATTCACGGACCATTCAATTAGCCTGCCGATACTTTACAACATCTGTTTTACTACTCGACGCTGGATATTAGCAAAACATGCACACTCGTGTAACTGACATAATTAAATTGGTTGAAGAAAACAAAACTCAATTTTAAAATCATGTAGGTACATATACATTTTCGAGCGAAACCGCGTTATAAATAAATGAAGTAAATATTTAAGACGATGTCTGTAATCATTTTAACCTTTGTTTCATTTTACAGAGGAGAAATCATTCAATACCATCCGAAATTAGACAATACCATCTACGAAATGTATAATAATACTGATTTGTACACTCTCGATGAATTTTATTTTCTAATTCCAATTATACTAATTTATGAAAGTTTGATAAGACGATACATACTTGAAAATTTGTCAGCCTGTAGCGTCATCATGGCATAACATCGTACGTATAAAAATTATACTGATACCGATTGGTTACGTCCAATTATTTCGATCGAAATTTGATTTTGAGTACTTCACGAAATAATGACATTGATTGATTCATAAAATCATTACTACGACGTATCATTTAAGCAACGTTTGATTAGTAAATAGGTAATCAACTTTTGTTTATCAATTTGAAATCCTCGTCAGTTTCTTTCAAATAATTCGAAATAAGCATATCAAGCATGTTAGATACGGAGTGGATACTTGAGAAGTAAAATTTATAGATTATCGTTTCACATGATTTATTTTATTTACTTGGTTTTGTTGAATTATGACGAATGACGATGTAAAATAGTTTCCCAGTACTTAGTCCACATTTGTACATCTGATAAAACAAATAGGCTGATATTATAAAACCATTTCTTCTCGATAAGCAAATCAAATGACAAAATTTTAAAATATATACTTGTTATGTAAATAGTATAACAAATAACAAACAGCCAATTAATGTAATTTACTGCATAAATATTTTCATTGGAATAAAAAAAAAATGAGTTTACAAAAAGTATGAAACAAATAATAATTATTTTTAAAATTTTATTAATTTGTAATGAATGGAAAAAACGAACGCATTACGCGCGAGAGATTATACAAAATGATAAAATTTTTTAGAAAATTACTAAGATCGAAATCGAAAATGAAAATAATTTAACGTTGACCAGATAAGCGATTTTAATTAAGCGTGTGTTAGAAAATTCTTTCGCAATGAATGAGCGAATAATCTATCGATAAATAGATAATTAAAGTAACGCATTAGTAAAAAAAAAAAAATTAAAGTTCTTCAATTTAGAACAAAATAAAAACGAAAGTTACATCCGTCAAGATCATTTGTATGCATAAAATAAAAATGGCACTCTAGTGGCACAGAATTATGACGGTGATACCTTCGCGGTTTCAAATAAGTTATCATAAGAATATCTCGTCTTAAAAATAATTGCTCTTAAATGATAAAAAAAAAGAGACTCATTACAGGTATATCTTACTTGAAGTAAGCATTTCAAAATTATCACGCTAGTAGGAGATCAGCATAATTTTTCTCCTAATTTTATAAACATAAACTAAACGATAATAAGCGCAATGAATCTTACAAAAAAAAAAAAAAAAATCGGAGAGAGAGATAAATAAAAAATAATAAAAAAAAAAAAAAAAAAAAAAAAAAAAAAAAAAAAA
>FIZR01031710.1:0-61165 GCA_900060175.1 Ferrisia virgata | reverse complement strand
GGAATATGTTCTGAACCATTTTCAGCAAAAAAACCTTTTGTTGCATTTTTCGCCGGGTCAAATCCCCTATCGACTGGACTATTATTCGAGTTTATTTTGGGAGATCCGATTTGAAAAACTTGCCGCAGTAGTTTTCAAAACCGCGATGTTTGTTCCAATTTTTTGACTCCAGTTTAGTGGATGAAAAGGGGAAGGAAATTAAGAAAGGGAAACTCTAACTTTTCAATCACTGCGATGAAACTTAAGTCACAGAGTGAACAAAAATTTAGGTTTTACACGACCAAAAAAAAAGTAAATTGCAAAAAATCAACGAGACATTGGTATTTCCCATAAAATGAATGGTAAAATACTCCTGTTCTGAGATTTTCAAAATTCTTATAAAAAATCAACTTGTCCGTCTCCCTCTTAATATCGGGAAAACGCTCATAAATTTATCTTATTTCAGTTTGGAGTGAAGATACGCGTGAAATAAACTCAAAAATTGGAAAAACCGACTAGAAAACTATACTTTTTCGAGTCCATAAGCAGGTTGGACTGAATTTTGCTTTTTTTTTTTTTTTTTTGAAAATCCGCGAACGGTGAGATTGCAATAGTTACAAAATGATCTCAAAAGGATGTGGTAAAAATTTCAGCCCCTTCCAATCAATTTTTTAAACTAGCAAAACTCACTTACAGTTCGAAAATTTTCAAAAATTTTCAAAAAATCGGATAAAATGTTATCCAAAAATGAAATTTTTTTTACCATTTTCACTTCTTTTAGGTTTTTTTTTAAATGTTACTTTTGGCGTTTTCATAATTTTTTCGAAAACCATGAAGGTAATTTTTTTTCGAGAAACACCCCCCTGAAATGGATTTAGGACATCAATTTTAGATGATTAAGCGAAATATTTCAATTTTATCCCTCCCCCCAGACGATTTTTCAGCGTTACTCAATGAAGGTCTTTTTTAACGTATTTTAAAATGAATTTGTTAAAAATTGAATAAATGATTTATCGAAAAAAAATTCATCATAAGGAGCACATTTCATCCATTTTAAACTCTCAAAGGCAATTTTTCAATATTTTTGAACCATTTATACTGTACTTTTATATGCTGGAATACCAACTGAGAATCACTGAAAAAGGGTAAAATTGGGGAAACATATCTTAAATGGACGAAGGTAAGTGTACCCGATCTGTTTTACTAAGAAATTATTGAAAAAATTTTAACGATGAAAAAAAATTCTTAAAAAAAAATGAAAAAACCTATCTTTAAGTACCACTGAAAAATAGTCTATGGGGGGAGGAGGAGGGGTGAAGTGAAAAATTTGCGCTTTATCATCACAAAATTTGTGTCTCAAATTCCTTTCAGAGGTATTTCTCAAAAAAAAATTTTCGTTCGTGGTTTTTCCAAAAATTGTGAAAAAAAAACGCGAAAAATGAAACCCCTGAAAAAAGGGGAGATGGCGAAACTTTTACAACAATAATTATTCTGAGTTCAAATATGCATAATAATTCAATTTCTGGAAAGAATTTTCGAAATTGAAGTGAGTTTTGCAAGTTCGAAAAATTAATTCGGGGGGCTGAACTTTTACCCCATTGTTTCGAGATCATTTTGCAACTATTGTGATCCCGTCGTTTGAAAATTTCTAAAAATAGCAAAATTGGGCACACCCTAATGCAGCCCACAAAATCCACGCATGATAAATTTTAACGTACCACAATTTAGAGGGAAAATTCGCTCAGAACAGCAGTCTTTTTTCCAAGATTAAAAAGGATAAAACTCTCATATCTCATCTCCTAATAAATATATAAGACGCTAATTTTTGGAGCTGTGATACTACTCTTGATTTTCCACCCATCGATTTGGAAACAAAAAATTTTAATCCTACAGTACTTCTTAGCCCAAGTTTGGCCAAGCCTGAATTTTGACTCAAGTTCATCCCAACTCGTGTATATCAAAACCAGCTGTCAATTTCAGCATTGTGCTCAAAATTAACTAATTTTTTCCAACGTCGAGTCGAATAAATGATTTTTGATTTTGGGACGAAAAAAAAAATATCTGACACAGCCAAAAATGGTCGCAATAGCTCATTTTAGGACCTCAAAACGAATTTTTTTACAACTCTGACGCTCGTTTGTCATAGGTCGGTAGGTTGTAATAGCATGATTTTCATTCACAATACTAAGATATAGAAAATCAGATTTACAAAAATTTCAGAAAGAGTAATAAAATTAGTAAAGTAGTCTTTTCCGACCCATTTTAACATGCTAAATTGGAATCGATAACTATTCATTTTTCGATTAAAACCCTCGTTTGCATTTTGACTCCCCCCCCCCCGCAATCCTAATGGGTGGAGGTAAGTCAATGTGTTTGGAAGGGTTTAAGCTTTCTTTTTATATTTCCTGGAAAAAAAAAATCAAGTTCGCCACTTTTTTTTCCTTCTACGTAAAATTCAACAAGTTGATCATTGAATTAAGATCGCTCATGCAGGGCGAATTTATCTCGATTTCGACAAAGGTGTTCGGTTCAACTAAGTAATTATTCCATCAGAGCATAACCCTACAATTAACAAATTGCCTTATTACATGTATCTGAGACGCAACGTAAAACTTATTGAAAAAAAAAATACATCGCAGCAATATTCCATCATTCATCGAGCACGAATTTCGTCATCGTAGATTTCTCGTCAATGGTCTAAGAGAGAAGTAAATGACCGCTCGATACCACGTAATCACATCATTGCGATACATTTTATTAAGAAATGTATTACACAGCAATCTGCTACAGGTATACGAAGAAGAACATATGCGAAATAGTACATATAACCTAGACCTACGTAGCGTATACGTAATAATCATTTATATACGACACGTGTAATGGTATCATGGGTAATGCAAATCGTCGCTTTGGCCGCGGTCATCGTTAAATTGCGAATAATTACACCGCACGACTCGAATCGGTATCGTCCCTCGGCAAAGACTCCTTGTACACGTATTTTGCAAAATTACACCTGCGTAATATACCTAAATAAAAATAAAGCCAACAACCAGAGCTCTCTGGTTAATCATCCTCCGAGGCGATAATTTCGCTAATTTAGCCGCAAAATTAACCGATTTATGTAACGATAAAGAACGACGTTAACACGCGAATAATATGTTAACACGCTTATACAAAAAGATGAAAAAACAACGAGGTGGAGGGCACGCTTCATTTAGCCCGCTCAACAGACGATGACCGGAACACTACCGGCGGCATGCCGGCTTCGGCATCAGTAGTACACAGCGTGTCAGTTTAATCGCTTCATCGTTTGCTATGGTATACTCGTATCTAATCTGTACACCTTATACAAATCATTCGACTGTACAGTATAAAATATTATGATAAATTATACCGCTATTATTGTAAAAAAATTATCAAAATTAGTACGTTTGCTCGACAAATCATTCTCACTTATTAGAAAATATTGCATAAAGCGAAACAATAGAAGCATTATCGATTTGGAAAAGAAGTAATCAAAATCTGGCAACAAAGTCCGCTTCGTAATTTCATTTTTCATCATAGCTTTCGCATAAAATGTTCCCAACTTGAATTCACTTCACAGGCAGCAAATAATCTTATTGAAAAATGACGTAAGTAGGAGAGGGGGGGGCAAAATGCTCAAAATATCAATCGGTACAGCATTACAAACCGTTTGAAATATTCAAAAATTCACTTCTTACAGAGGAGAGAAAACCTTGATCATAAATAGTTAAATTATCAACGACATAACAGCCCAGTCCCTCAACAATTTTGAAGGCTGAAGGTGGAGATCCTTGAAGATTGGAGTGTCCCAAAAAAATTCGACAGAAAAAAATTATTCCCTTTTTTTATTATTATTCGAAACCTAAAAAAAATCTACCCCCAACGTCCTTCCTGCTTTAAAAAAAAATTCACAAATCAAACAGCGCAGCTTGACAAAATTATCGTAAAAAAAGAAATTTCAGTTTCCAGTTTTGCACGAGAATTACATAAATTCTGAAGAAATTCTTGGAATGAAGGAGGAAGAATCATAATGCATTGCTTTTTCAGCCTGCTTTTCGTAAAATTTTCGAGCCAAGTGAAATTGACAGATATGCGTGAAAAATGCAGAAAAATGATTAAAAATTACGAAATAATATTGAAAAATCGGTGAAAATTGACCAAAAATCACGATATTATACTGAAAAATGATTGGAAATCGATCAAAAAGCGTTATTGTAAATGTGCAAAAACTCCAGAAAACTGGGTTAAAAAATAATGCAGAAAATTGATCAAAAATCATGAAAAAAAATGTTGAATAATACGTAAAAATTGACTAGAAATATGAAAAAAAATGGGTAAAAAACGTCGAAAATTGGGGGAAAAATTGACAGAGATGAATGAAAAATATAGAAAATTAAACAAAAAATCACGAAATAACGTAGAAAAGTGAGCGAAATTTGACCAAAAATCGATGAAAACCGATGAAATTGTATAAAAATCTGACAAAAATAGCTTAAAAGTGCTGAAAATTGAGCTAAAATAAGGAAAAAAATCGTTAAAAATCATCGAAAATGGGGTAAAAATTTGACAAAAGTTACGAAAAATTCTGCCTTTTTTTATCCATTTTTACCAATTTTTACCGAATTTTCAAAAAAGATTTTTAATATTTTTTTTTATATCGCACGCCAATTTTTAACACGTTTTTGGTATTTTTGATCAATTTTCAGTATTTTTATGCCACTTTTGTCACATATCTACCCAATTTTCTATGATTTTTAACAACTTTTGGTCAAATATTGACCAATTTTTCAAGATTTTTTCGTGATTTTTCATCAATTTCTTGTACTTTTTGTACATTTTGGTGGAATTTTTCACTCAATTTTTTACATTTTTCAACAATTTTTCTTGATTTGTAACAGAATTTTGGTACTTTTGACCCATTTTTTGGTAAATTTTTTCACCCAACTTAATTTTCACCTAATTAACCTGATTTTATTGTCAATGAAAACCAGACTATTACAGTCTGTCAACCAACAGCGGATACGAGAGGGGAGGGGGGTTTAGCAAAATACGTTTTGGGGTCCTAGAACACCACTAAGACGTTTTGAGCCCTGTCAGGTATTCAATTTTTTCTCTCGAACATTAAAATCATTTACTCCGCTCTATACCGAACCAAATCGCTCCAATTCGGTCAACCGGCTCAGTTTGGTGGCGGATGAGATATATCTGAGTGGGGATGAACTTGGGTTAAAATTCAGTTATGCCCCAATTGGTGGGAGGGGGTTGTTGAGGGGTCGAAAACGCAAAAATTGTCCTTTTTTAAGCCAATTAATAGAGAATCAAAAGTTATATAGTATATCTAAAAATCAACCTCCTAAGTCAATTAGGAGGGGAGATATGGGGATTTCCCCCCTTTTTGACTTTGAAAAAGGGCTGTTGCTTCACTATCTCCCCACCAAATTGATCTAGAAAGTTGGAATTTGGTATGTACATTTAGTTGGGGCCCTACATGTGCATTTTAGACGTTCCGAATTTTTAGTTCCATTGCACCCCCCCCCCCCCCGCCCACAGCTCCAAAAAAGTGGTTTTTTAATAGGTTTTTCTCATTTTTGTTATTTTTTGAGTTTGTTCCTCGCCTAACTCCCCTCCAAATTGCGCCAGGAAGTTGAAATTAGATATGTCCCGTCTTTAGGGACCGTTGATGTGCCTTTTGAGGGCTTCGACTTTTTAACTCCATTCAACCCTTCCTACTCGTAATACTGATTAGGAAAGATTCAACACTTTTTGTCGATATTTTATTGATTTTCTGTACTTTTTACGAATTTCTGTCAATTTTTTACTTAATTTTTGACGATTTTTAACTTTTTTTTCTCATATTTTAGGTCAATTTTCAACATTTTTTCGTAATTTTTGATCAATCTTTATCAAATTTTTACACAATTCTTATGATTTTTATCGCTTTTATGTCCATTTTCACAGTTTTTGCAACATTATTTTACGTTTTTTTTTCTTCAAATTTTCGGTCAACTTTTGGCTGGGTTTCAAAATATTTTTCTAATTTAATCAATTTTCTGTATGTTATACGAATCTCTGTCAATTTTTTCGATGATTTTCAACGATGTGAATTTTTAAAGTTTTGAGAGTGCTTTCATGGCGCAAATGGTGGGGGGAGGGTGGTAATAAAATAGGGAGTTGAAACTTGATGGTCATTCGCACATAAACAAGAGTATACCTCAAAAAGAAGAGACGTCATCAATTTTCCATACAAAAATTACCCCTTCCCCCACCTTGAGTTATAATATCGTCGATGCAAAATGAATCTACTGATGAAATATGTACAAGAGTGTATGTATTATGCAGATTGTACAGAGTACATTCTGCGATAATTTCACGTAGCGCTTCATTTCAAACAATGTGTAGGTATACGTACGATCCTACGATATATTTAACGTATTATTAACCTTATACTTAGTATCTAACCAGCAAGCAAGGTCATACTTTATAGTGACCATGATTCGGTATACCACGGAATATCGATACATTTTTAACTAATGGTGCAAGGTATAGAAGTAAGTGTATGACGAGCCATCGTCATCGTCATCGTATACGAGATATCAGTCGGGTACACATGGAGGTTTATGTCGAACTCGCTATTAAAACCACTTTTACCACCTATGAACATTGAACACTGGGTACACGACGTATTCTATTCCTATCTATTACTATATCAATGACGCACAGACGACACAAAAGTATAGGTAGTGGAAAGGACAAAATAGCGACGTACTCATACCTGAACAGTATTATACTTTACCTATGTAGCATACCTTTGGGTCAAAAAAAAACGAAACAAAAAATTGAAGCAGGGTACGCGCCCATTGCTCTGAAATTCGAATGAATCATCGAACGATAATAGAAATGGGCATACGTTAACGGTGCTCTCGTTATACTCTTCATCCACATTATAGGTATATTCCATTAGAAATTATTCTTTTTTAGGATTTATACTTTAAAACGAAACGTCTACGAGTATATGATGCACGTACACAATATACAGTAAGCATGCTTAGTACAGCTTGTAGTACAGCTAAGTACAGGTATATTTGGGTCACGTACGAATCAAATCCGAGATCTATGGACGTGAGTGCTGTACGGATGAGGAAGAGGAATTTCTCATATTTATTAATTCGTTCGAAGACGAAGACGAAGACGCATTGGTTACACTCAGCTGGATGTCTGAACAGTGAACATAAATGAGACCTTAATACTGTACTTATTGTCTGCTACCTTCTATGTGTGATGTGTCTCTGCCCCACTCCTCCCGCGTGAAGTATTTTAAAAACCCAATAATTCATACACGTGTGACGAATAATACTGCTGTACATTGCTATAGGTAAATTGATGTGACTGTTCTTTTTGGGAAACAGTTTCATGTCTTAAAACGAGTTACATATATATCTAAAGAATCGTTTATTCATTTTGATTCTTTTCCAGGTAGGTATTTTCATTCTTTGGTGTTTGTTTGAAATATATTTAATTAACGATAATGATGTCGAACTTTACTTTATTTTTCCTTCAGTGTAAAAGGTAATGGATTTTTAATACGTCAGGCAGAAGTTTGATCAGTTTTTGATTTTCAATAGCAACATAAAAAGTTGAAATTACATGAAAATAGTATCCAAAAATTAATAGCGATACCACTTAGAAGGTCACAAAATAGCCCTTTTTTGCAACTTTAATTTAGGAGGCTTACAGCATACGCTCTTCTCCACTAGCATGGCCAGGGAAACTAAATAATCTTTCGATATGCAAGTATATAGGTCATCAAAGTGTTCGTATAGGTACTTGCTGAATTCATTATCAACCGTCCTTCGCCCTTGAAAGTTGAAAAAGTAGGATTTTTATCGGTAATTCAAGCCTACAATGTATGAAATTATCGTACCGATCTGAAAATTGCTATATCAGCTTCAAAGGTGCCTAGCTTTCTTCATCTTAAGGGGCTGTAAATTGATCAATACATTAAGGAGCCGATGACAGAAAAAAGATGATCTTGAAGAAGAACTAGGTTGGGGATACTTGTTTCCAGTTTGAAACGCATCAGAGATTTTCAAGGAATCCGCATAATTTAAAACAAATTTCTCTGTAACCCGTTGCAGTTGTAAGAAAAAAACACGTACGAATTTCACGCATTTGTTTTCATAATTGTAATCTGTCTTCAACTAGAATCGTTTGCAATTTAAAAAATTCCAACGCAGAAAAGCATGAAACGGGAAAAGATCCACGATCGGTTCGGATTTAGGAACCATTGAAGAAATCCATTTCTCATATACGACGACAACAAACAAGTTGCATGGGCTTTGACCTGGTACGCCGAAAATATTTCGCGTGACGATGCATTGTAATTACGACAGGGCGGTTGAGAGCATTATGTTACAACATGTACACAGAGTATATACATATACAGGCATAATATATAGATATATACGAATACAAGAGACAGAAAACGAAGACGATCAGTGGCAAGAGAATGCGGAGAGTGCACTCGTCGGCAGGCTTTTTCGTCATTACGCTAATTACAACTGTGCATGGAGACTGTTGCGATGGAACACGGGTACGTACGCGTAAGTATTAAAAGTATATTTAATTAAAAATAAAAATACACGTTCGATCGAGTTTCACGTTTGCGATTCGACGCCCGCGCAAATATTTTTCCAGCGTATAAAACGACGATAATGTTCGAGATCGCAGAGAAAGAGGAACGAATGAAAGAGCTCAGCGGATGACCACATCAAAAAATAAAGATCATCGAGCACGAGCCGGTGTTGCGCTGTATACAAATTAATACATTAACGTCGGTGTCGATGTGAAACAACAACGGAATTTCAAATTTTCCAAATTCCTAAAAGCATTTACACTTTAAATGGAAGAACTGGTTCGACCAAGTAGGTACATTTAAAAAATACGAATATCACGAAAGCTATACGAATCATGTACCAAGTATACAGCGTGAAGTACGTGAAAATTTTATCATTCGTTAAGCTAAAAATCATTACCAACGCAGAGCAATGGGTTTTCAAAAATTCATCTTCTAAAATTACAACTGAAAAATAATGTTTCGATGTTGAATTCGCACAGCTGCTGCGTACGAACGTGCGTATACTCGAATAATATTTGCAATTTGTTTTGAAGTTTATCAAAATACTCGGAACGTGACATTGCTTTCCTAGAAACATTGTTACGAAGGAAAGAATTTTTCAAATCTTATCTCATTGAGTGAGTTATCAACCTGTGATTTCCTATTTTACCACAGACGCAACTCAACTATACAGTCAGAGAACTTGATTTTGAAAATATATGTAGGTACGTGTACAAAAATGCGTAGCACAGACAGAAACTAATTTTATAATAAATTTACCTATGTATTTGTTCACGTAATCTTGTCCATAAATATTCAACGTCCTGTAAGGGTTCACTGAAACACATACTTCTCCGATGTAAGTGTAAATTAAACCAGCTCTGAATCTGAGAAAGAGATTACGATTAAACGTTAAATATTTATTCAGTAATTTGCGAAATGATACAAAAAAAAACAACTAGGTAAGTACCTATAAGTACATGTGTTTACCTATCTACACTTGGAAAATAGGTATGTAAATTTTTGGTGATAGGTGAAAGCTTACCTTCGGCTTAAATTATTCAAAAAATTTTCGATGGTGATTTCATCGAGTAAAACGAAATCATCAATTCCTACGGTTTTTGCACTGGCCATTTTATAATTATTTCACAACAGACACATTCGCGAAAATAAACGACAACGAAAAGTAAATTATTTTAAAATTCAAACATAATACCGATCGCCGGTTTCAAACGAAGCCAATTTCAAAAAAAGCACTTCACATCAATAAATCGGCAGATAAATTCGCGATACGGTTGAAATTTTCATCGGCAAAACGGCGGTTGTTTTTTGAACGTAACGAATAACAAACAAGTGTTTCGGGCACATGAACGTTAACGGTAGTGATACCATCCGCTTGTGATCGGTACTCCGATGAAAACACTGCCAATACGGAGGAACAAGGTGTTTTTGGGCAGCAGGTGGTTACTGTAAATCGAGTACAACGCATGCGCGTTCTATGTAGAAATATTCGTGTTGCAACGTTACGTTTCCTGAGGATTGAACCAATAATACGATTGTATTTCTGCTTGATTACAATGTTGTAATTTTTACATTTCACCGAAGCAATGAGAGAATATTAAATTGAAATAGTTTCGAGTGATCTTGGTAATGTAGAGCGAGCTTTAAAATTCATACGTATACCAGTATAATCAAGGTATTCTGTTCGGGTACCTATAATTTTCAAAGTCAAACAGAGAATAAAATTAATTTTCATTCGAATGAAATGCAAAATAACGTAAAAAATTTATTAACTCGGTAAGTAAAAATGATAGAAAATTAAAAAAATAAAAATAAACACGAATTAACTTGGCACTAACCATAAATTAAATTCAGGAACTTCAAAATAAAAATAAACCGAGCAAAAGTTGTCTCGTATCACCATCCAAATCGGTAGAATTTTCTTCAAGTTTGGGTAAAATTTCATTCACAATTTTTAAAATATTAAATTGATACGTTCGTAGAAGATGTTTAGGAAATGATTTCAATGTTACAGCGATGTGATTGACACATTTGATGTAATTGGCTTGTTCTTCGGTAGAATTCCAGCTATTGTTTATATTTACCTGCGAAAATCAGCGGAAATATTAAATTTGTAATTTTCGTAAACATCACAAAATCGTAGCTTAATAACAAACATCAAAATTGATGCGATTAGATATTCGTTCTTCAGCGTTTGGGTTAAGTAAAGCTGTACTCCGGCTACTTTTACACCACAGCAACGAACAAGATTTCGTTTTATAGCAGAATTATGCAAAAAAATATACGTACTTGTAATACGTTAAGGTAACAGTTAATCACGTGACCCAAACATTGAAAAATGGGATGATTATCTCCGCTTAAAAATGCTGTAAATTGCGTAGCAGTGCCGCAAATAAATGCAACCGCATCGGATAATACATTCAGTATAAAAAAGGATCGTTGACTATTTCCAGCTGAATAATTCGTAACGATTTTAAGCAATTCTTTCGATGTCAAATTGATGAGAATCTGTAATTAAAAAAGTTTTTAAAAATGTTTTCTCGAACAATAGTTGAATATTTAAATTCACCTTGCTGATAGGTAACATCAAACTAGTCGCATCTCCGCTATCTTTTTCCATGAATTCCGTGTGTACATCTTCGACAGGATTATGAATTAACGATACAAACAATGATTCGATATTTTTTGATTCATTCTCATCATAAATGTATGGAAAATACGATTTAGTAAGAAAGGTAAATCTACGCAACTGCATACTCAGCCAATGTTTTTCTTTCTCCAAATCTAAAAGCACCAACAGAGTTATATGAAAATCATTTCAACAATAATAGTATTCGATGTAAAAAGTGTGAAACTAAGATTGAGTATTTTTTTGAATACACGTGAGAAAAACTTACTCGATGAAGTAGGACTTTCAGAATAAACTTTTAAAAATAATTCTACCATAGTGATAATTTCTTCGCACGCGGACAGTCGTTCGGGAGAAAAAGTCTCTATGCTCCATCTGCTTTGTTCTAGCAACTGAGCCAACTGAGCGAGAATTATAACCGTTGATAACTTCGACTCTTTTACACACGTGACGTAGAATTCCTGAAAAGAAATAATAAATTAAAACACGCATAAAGCTTGGTTTGCATTTCTTTTTATCAGGTCATTACTCACTTTGAATGATTTCAAGAGATTCTTGGTCAACTCCCAATTGATATCATTTTTTAAATTTAACAAAGGCAATAAACATTGAGATAAAAACTCATCGTTATCGGTTATTAATCCATTACGACTTGCGAAAATAATCTGAAAAGCAAAACAATAACTCGTATAGTTTTCTCAATCAATATATTAATTACTAAATTTAAAAAATCAATAAGCTACCGTTTCTGTGAAATATTGCTTCTCAGATGGCGAAAGTCTGCAGTAATTACATCGCAGAAATCGTTCTATTACTTTTATCAATAAAGGCAAATTCTTAGCAGGTTCTTCTCCATTTGCTGGTACGTACAAACAAATAGGTTTCAATACTTTTAGCATTTCTAGAAGGGCATTTTTCTTATTAATTTCGAGAACGCTCTGTTCGATCAAAGTAGATAAAACGAATTCCGGTGACTGATAACCAAGCAGAATACCATTTTTCAGAGCCTAGAACAAGAAAACAGAAAATTTATTAATTTTACTGTTTTTTAAATCAAATACGCAATAATTATTACAGTTTTACTTCGTCTTTCTTCTTGATGGTTAATTCTTCGTTTTTGGTATCTTCTTCTTCATTACCAAAACACAAGTTTAAATCCTTAATTAACTCTGATAAGTCGACAGTGGATTTGTGCAAAATGCTGGTATTTCCATATTCGGATAAAAAATCACTTAAGAAAGTGGCTGCTTCGTTTAGTTCAAATTTACGAAGTATTTTTAAAACAGTTTCTCGAACATCATCCAAAGCATTCTCGTGTAATTTTTTTTCCGAACACAATTTATGAATTATTTTAATACCAATAACAAATTCAAATTTATTATTCTCATCATTCAAGAAGCATCGGATGGAATTCAGTACGTTCAAGTCCATTTCTTTTTCAAAAATCAAATCTTCTAGTCGATCTACACTCAGTTTTTCTACCAAATTTTGTTCAATTTTAACTTTAGGTTCAGTGACAATACCGGTAAGCATTTCATTCAATTCTGATATACCTTGCGGTAAATTTTGCGAATTAACGTTGACTTTCAACAGTTGATTTACGTTATATGCCTCTTCTCCGATAACCGTTTGCAATGTTTTTCTTTCGTATTCGATTTCATGCCATGCCATGTACATTTGTACGTCCAATTCGTATAAAAATTCCTTACATTTGAAATAGGCCACTTCTAAGCTCTCCATTAGAACGTTGTTTGTCGTTAATTGACTATACCAACGCTGAACATCGACAGTAAGAGACATATTGTATATATCGATTGGCTCCGGAGCTTTAATTAAATTGAACGATAACTTCAATAGATTACGTATAACTTTTAACAAACTGAGTATTTTAAATCCCGATACTTTCAACGTTTCGTCGTCCATTTTAACATCATCAGATTGTGGTTCAATTTTAAAACAGAGCATGAACGACTGAAAGTGTTCGAATAACTTCTGATTACTATAAGGACACTCGCAGAACGCAATCCTGGTTGAAATGCCAGTTAAAATTTTCTCATGAAGATTAACGACACTGAAAGCTGATAAATGTTTGGAATGTTTAGAAACCACGTCGAAGAGTTCTAGAATCAAAGGAATGGGTGCATGTACAATCACTTCTTCCATGAAATCTAACAAATTGTATTCCACGACACAGGTCAAATAGAAATATGGACTCAGCGAAGATATGAATCCCACTACGTGACCGATTTCCTGATCATTTTCCAAATCTTGACTAATATTCATTTTGGTGTTGAGCAATAATAGCAAATGTAAAGAACGTAAATCGGCACCGCTTTCTACAAAATACGGTTTCAATTCTTCTATGATCAATTTAGTGTTGTTTCTCGATTCTGTAATGAAAAAATGAATCATTTAATTATTGTTACAGCCAGGTTTAATATATATTTCTTACCAGAAGTAATGCCGGTGAGTTTTGACAGGATGTGATTCGAATTCTTCTCCACAGACGATATAGAAGATTTTAGCATGTTGATAGTTTTGTTAACTTCCATGTTCGGTGTTTCAGTTTTAATGAATAATCCAATAAATTCTCACTTTACTGTGCTGAAAAATTCAAATTCATTACTTCTTCATTACAGTATCAATTTAATTAACTTCCAATTGAACTACACCGTAATTTTTTATATTATTTCTCTTATCACGCTATTGAAAACCGTTGCATTTTCAAGTTCAATTTACACGCGTCTATTTGTAACATGGTACAAAATCTTTGTGCGCATGCGCGAGAACTTGCTCTTTTTTTTGATTATATCGAAGAATTTTTCAAATAATTGTCCAAAGGATTTGATTCATTTTGATTTCTGAAAAACAATAATGAAATAACAAATGAGAATAGTCAAGATTAAAAAACAAACACGAGAAAAAAGTGTTTTGTAGTGAGGAATAATTTTCCAGAAGTACAAAGTGCTATATTCTCCAACCTTCAGCGTTTAAAATATTTTCGAATATGGGAGAAAATATCAATTTCTGAAATTTAATAATCAAAGTTCTCATTATACAAGCTCAGACCCCATATCAATGATCGCACTGCAGCGCTTATTTTTAATATTTAGTGCTTAATTCGTATGTATAGCTGAATTGTTTCGGCGATCATTCAAAATTTTTTTGAATCGATGATCCAGTTGGTTCCTGAGGTACACAAGTACCTGTTTAGCAATAAAAATATCCAGTTCAGTTCTAAAAAAGCATCTCAAACTAGTTATTTTGTTACAGTATTATAATTTTATTTATAAAGACAAAAAATGGTACCCGTAATCAACTTGAGTTTGACGTTGAATGAATCAAACGAAATTTTGTCTTGTATTTTGTATTGACTTTTTTTTGAATCATGTAAATATATAGTAATATTGAATGGTGATTAGTACAGATATTTCCAAACAAATTCTATTCTTCCGAGTAATGAATGTTACTCTGTAATGTAGAAACTCTCAAAGAAGTGGGGATGTAAAGTTTTTCTATGTTATAGATTTACCAATCTTATGACGGATGCGAGGGAGTAAAAAGAGAGACAGTATTAACTAATCCATTTTGGAACCTTTCAAGACTATTTTGGAAATGGCCTCAATACTAAACTGGTGCAGGATTAGATGGCCTATTATATGAGAGCGGATGATTTTCAGTCAAACTTCAGTCTTGTCTGAAATTTCCGGAAACGGGCGGAGAAAGGCAAAAATTTTGAAAATTGTTCGTTTCTTCAGCCAATCCATCGATGGTGGATCAAAATCTATGTAACGTTAGGAAAAATTAACCTCATTAAAGGTAAAATATGTTTTTTTTTTCACTCTTCGGTTCCTGGGCTAGAGTTCATTCATATTCAGCCAAAGATACGAAATTTACCACCAGATTCAGTAGGTAGAGCTTCTCGGTATACTTTTTGGGGGTTCTAATTTTCCAGCCTGATTGCATTCCCTTGCAGCCCCAAAAAATAGTCACCTATCGACTGAGAATGAATCCTCTCGTCGGGTTTCCAATGAAAACTGAAAATATTGAAAGTACTTATTTCCATTTACATAATTGATTTTTGCGAGGTATGTTTAGAAAAATAAAAATATCACTTCGATTTACCATCAATCGGAAATTAAAGAGAGAAAACGGTTTCACTCGACAGTCGGCATCAGGTGTACAATTAAACGATGTAGCTGCCTGTTTCAAGTGCCAAACCTTCAATAGGTAGGTATAGCGACATAGGGACACAGTAGTTAAGTCAAGTACTTGACAGCCATACGAGTTTCGATGGTCAACAAATCTACGAAGACTCCAGGCCTGTCTCCCTCTATATTCGGTAGGTATACAGTATACATAGAGGTACAAGTTATATGTACACATTTATTTGTATATTCATACATTCGTACGTACGTCCGCAGACATCGTACTAATCCCAATGTGTGTGAACTGTGAGAAGTAAGAGGAGATAGGTTAAAAGAGAGAGTATAACGACAGAGAGAAACTTAGCCATAAACGCAACGAGCAACAGAGAAGCATGCATATTGTGTCCTCGATTTACAAGACTGTTAAATGCTATCACATTGATACTTCTTGGAGACTAGTTCAGTTGGTGATTGTATCTCTGCGCGTATTTTACTCCGACGCTAAATTAAACCATAATTCTAATTACCAATATTGAAACGAGTTTTTTTCTTTTTCTTTCTATTCTGTTTCTCTATTATTATGTAGTGGCCACAACAATAACGTAGTGTACGAATTAACCTTTTATAGGTTTACTGGGTGCGTGTGTGAGTGTGTGTTTGCGAACGCTTTACCATCGATGTATCTTTTCTTATGATTCCTTAATTTTGGAGCAAATTTCGCCGAATCGCGAGAAAAATGGTAAATTTTTTTTTCTTTTTATTTTTGCTCGGTTCAAGGTGAATTTACTTCTTAGCTTTTCCCTGGTATATCGTCGTTTCTGTCGTACTAAATTAAAGCTACTTCATTCGCGTAATTATTACCTACAAATGCATCTAATCATTTTGAAATAAAATATCTAGCTATTACTTATTTCCAAAGAATACGAATATATTTTAATGTACCTACATATGTATTGAAGACTTTTGTTGAGATGTAATTTCGTCATTCTGTGTAGAAGATGAAAAACACTTTGAACTAATTTCTCACGTTGAACTTTTATGGAGCATATTTTGTGCAAAGTACAATACTTTATGAGAGTACCTATCTAACTTATAAGTTTTTATACAAGAGACACGCGCCAACACTCGTTTATCAAACAGGTTCTATCGTGTTTTAAGTGGTGATTTCTTGATAAATAGTTTGGGTAGCTGTCCTCAAAGCGTGACTTGGGTACTGAGATGTTTTCTCAAAGTGACTGGAATAGTTTTAATTGAAATATCAAAAGCGGCTCTGTTTCGACTTTCGAGGCAACAGTACTGCGATGCTGTAAGATCAGATTGATTCGTATAAAGTTATTTTTATTCGATCAAAATAGTTGCCCATGTTTCTGAAATTGGAAATTGTTGATTTGAATTTTGAATATTTGCACTGACGCTACCGGTTAATAATATAGATATGTTCAATTTTAAACAGAGAATATAATGAAATTATGATGGGGGGGGGAGCAGGAAAAAACTAATCATGTATTGTCATGTATCTATGTACTGTCTGTCCATAGTGTGGTATTCAAAGGTTTCGACGATTGCGAGCCTGATTAAAGGCTTTAGAGAAAAGATGACTTGATATAATTTTAGCAAAAATAACAACTTGGTAACGAGTATTTACAAGTGTGAACTGTGAAGCTCGTATGGTCTCTCTTACGGATGCGTCATCGATGAAAATTAATTGCCTAATGTCGGATGTGAGTGAAAGCAGCGCTTAATCTCGCATATTTACACATAATTAATTTTTATCTATCGAACACCTCGAGACTTTTTTTTTTGGTTAGACATTCAATCTTTTTGAGAAAATTAATCATCAGTCCTTAAGTATGAATATTTTTCAAGTACCCAAGTACTTACTTACCAGCTACTCGCATCATTTTGATTAGTACCTAGCTACTTACCGCGTACGATACACCTTGTGTGTTCTATGAACTTTCAACGAAATTAAGGATAAAAATGTCGAGTTATCTAATCCTTTTGAAATTTCGAAAATGAAAGTATTTTTTCTGGTGAATATTGAATGACTAAAACCATCATCATCATCATATTCAATCAACTTTTACCATAATGAAAAATACACCGACTCGCCGGATCTTTCAATCTTTCTAATAGGTTACGATTACCGGTCTGTAAAATACTGTGGAGTTAATTACGACGAAAAAATTAATAAAACTAGTAATTCATCATTTTACGTTTAGCAAATCACACGGCCATCATAAATCAGTTTAAGAGCACGATTTGCAAAACTAACCGGACTACTTATCAAAAAATCTCTACACACAAATTGCCGCCTACTTTATTATTATTTTTTTCAACACGAATGACAGTTGCGCGTGGCAACGAGTTATACACCATAATTAAAACGATCCATATATTTCGCTTATGCAGTCTATGAGTCGTCGGTCGGATCACAGACCTCCTACAAACAACGTATCATATACTCGTATATTTTGAAATGAGTTCTGAATTTTTTTTTTCTTATTAACAATCAAATTACATAAGTTGAAAATATAATTAATGATAAACGCCCGGCCCCGCAAAAAAAAATACTTACCATTATACGAAACTGGAGTGAAATCGAAGTGTTGGAACTCCTGAAGGCATAATTGACCTCCGAATTGTGCAATTCAAAAACACAAGTAGTAATCACGACGAGCATACGATTTATACGAGCAGTACGTAGAAAAAAAAATGCATCGTACGCGATCTTTTTATAGTTCGATTTTCCTGTTTGTTGGGGTTACTTATGAAATTTTACGATTAGCATGAAAATTAATTATACATATATTTGGGGCGATTTTGGGATGTTAGGTATTTTGATACCAACTACAATAAGTCTGGATGTTTCCTTGACGTGCCTATGAAATTCCAGTTCCGTAACTTTAGACTTCCGTAAAAACAACGTGATCCATTGAACTCCCAATTTTCGTTCATCGAAGGCGAACACCAGCATTTGAAAGTTCAGTAGAAAAATGGGAAGTTTCAAAATTTCGATAAAATGATCAACCAAAGTAAAGAACTTCGAGAACAAGAATTTTCCTTAAATTTTTTTATATTTATATTTCTTGTATCTCGATTATTAAAGGCTCAACGTTCATTCTAATTTTAGTAGCCCCTTCAAATTACCAGATAGGAAAGTTTTATACAGGACAAAAGTTGCTAACAACCAAGTTCATTATTCAAAATCGTGATTCGGGTAAACAAATTTTGTACAGGGTAGAAAAGCCAATGTCAAATTTGGATAACAAAAATTTGCCTAAATTCCGATTTTGTACAGTGAACTTTTGTAGGCACCTTCGTTGTATACAAAATTTGCCTCTATCGATAACTTCAAAAGGATACCCAAATTTGAATGAACCCTGTCCCTTAAATAATCGAGATATGCAAAACATGCGCAAGATAAAATTTGCAAGAAAAATTGTTTTGTACGAGGTCTGCTACTTAAATTATTAATTTTAATCAAAATTTTAAAATTACTCACTATCCAAACTTTCAGACGCTGGCATTTTTCTACAATGAAGGAAAGGAGAGAGTTCAACATAGCATATTTTGAGATTGTACCTTTATAAAGAGTAATTTCAATACATAAGGTAGGATGGTTCGATGATAGAATTTTTTCTCGGAGAACAGGTACGAAATTTTCAACGGCTAGGAGCTGAAGCCTGTTTGCTAAAATTTGCAGGTAGCATTGTAGCTATTTTCTCTTGTAGATAGGTATTTACCTTATGAGTTGATAACATTATACCTATCTTTAATTTAATAAGTATTCCAAACGTAGGTGTATTATTGTGATAGGCAATGGCACGTGATGTATCAGTTAACACATTACTTACTATTCTAATAACAAACTTTCTACAGCATGGTCTTTTCCACTTAATTAGATAAGAATTCAAATCAGTTCTCGTATATACATACTTACTTATTTACCAAGCACAGTCTCTCTTCTTATATATCTTGCCTGTTTAAGCAAAATTAACACGCAGCTCGAGTTTGTCAAACGCCACTTTTACTATTTGGCAAAAATCGTTTAATATGTACGAAGGTATTTCAGACAGTATCTAGCTACCTAGCTAGTACCTACATAGGTAGTAAGAAGGAACTGTATCACTACCTACTACCTATCGGGCACGGGCACTGCGCATGCAGCCTTCGTAAACTAATCTTTTATTATCTAATGTATCTATTTTACGTACATTTATGGATTACTCGCAATAAATAGGAAAACTTTTCACGTACAATTACAATGAAAAGTTTTATTATATGCAATGATCAGCTCTCCTGCGGTCTTATGAGACCCTGAGGCGCTTTTGGTATTCTTCAACTTTTTATTATGGATCATTTTATTCGGTATGCATTGCGTTAATCATTTTTTCGCAAACGAAACCTTTATCCTGCCTCTTTTTTTTCCCTTCTATACCTCAAATCTACTACTATTCTATATTTTTAAATATTAATAATGTAATATATATAACGCAGAAAAAGTACATTTCATAGAATGGCATTCAAGGCGAACGAGATCGCTTCACGTTCTACCACACCCTTCGAATGTAAATTTTTATTATAGATAGTGCCTAATTGGCCGTACATATGGATAACATGAGTTTTTTTTCTTCAATCCGTATGCCTATTACCGTTATTTGGTGGACTTCTGTAATTTCAAAAAAATAAATTAAATATAAATATTTCACACCAAAGGCTAACGGTGACATGAATTTTGTTTTGGTCTTTATTGGAACATAAAACATTTGCATAAAATTGAGATAATTTTATCAAAAATTCAAACCCTCAATGTCCAGTGTTCATATTCGAAACCATTGTAATTATTTCTGTTGAAAAAAAAAATTCACTCCTTTTTTCGCCTCATCCTTTTCCCTTGATGTTTTACCTACCTATTCCTACTTAAGCTGAATATATACATTTTTTTTATCTTT
Organism: Ferrisia virgata; assembly: GCA_900060175.1. Classification (NCBI taxonomy): domain Eukaryota; kingdom Metazoa; phylum Arthropoda; class Insecta; order Hemiptera; family Pseudococcidae; genus Ferrisia; species Ferrisia virgata. Next base: position 40,795 of record FIZR01031710.1, on the reverse strand, counting down.
AATAAGTATATACTTAGATTCACCTATACTGAAGTGTTTAACCATTCATGTGGTACGTCGAGGACATTGCAAACCAACCAATCAGCCATTCAAACTGTCCTTCCTTAGTGAAAGGAAATAATAGTTAGTATAAATTTTTGATGTTTGGATCCGAAACTTTAATATCATTTGTAATTTATTCCAACGTGAACTCGAAGAGTTTGCTCTAGATTTGAGAAAAAATTCCATGTGATAATATTCGTGAACGAATGGCATTGATATTATCATTTAAATTCTTGATTCGAGATTCATCTATAAATATTGCAGAAAAAATAATATTTGATCGTGTTTAGTAAAAATTTATGCACACCTCAATTTTTGAAACCTCCTTCCAATCACAGCACAACCTTGAAAAATGCTAGGATGAAAGCAAAATTGAAATAAAAATCTACATAACGGGTATTTGAAGAGAATTTGAGCTTTTTACGTCAATTTGTGTGAACTTTTATCCAGAAATAATTTAAACAGGCGTGAAAGATCATATTTTCAGGGGTGGAAAGCGATGTGAGAAGGTTTCAGTAGTTAGAACCCAGTAAAAAATATGTGCATTAAAAAAGTCTCCTCTCTCGGAAGTATTTTCAAAACTACCTAAAAACCACCTGAAAATTTATTTTTTTAAAACTGCGAACTAGTGGCGGATTTAAGGAAAAAGGCCAGGGTAGAATTTAGATTAGGGGATCGTAAGTGAGTGGTGGTTTGGGAGGGAGTGGGGGGGTATAAACGCATTGAATCGATTTTTTTTCAACGCTGCTGTAATTCATTCGACCTATGGTCGTGAACAGAGTTGGATGAACCTACTGGGAAAATCCCAATGTGCTGGGGCATAGTCTGATGGCCGCTGGACCGCTCGAGTAATATTTACAGTGTTTTTATCCCTTTGAAATAAAATTTTCTCAGATTTAATGGTTAAAATAGTAAACGGGATTATCAAATTTCAAAATTTTCATCCTCACTTCGCTTGGGCACCGTTATTTTCCCTTAGCCCAACTACTGAAGTTAGATTTGTGGCCACACAGTTGAAATTTGCCCGGGTCATGGACGTAAATAATGCAATAGGATTACAATAAATTTATTTATATTAAAGTTTTTTCTGCTTGAGCAGTCATGTCAAACAATTCCTCTCTAACTGAAATGGGCTTAAAAATTTTTAGGGCCCGTGGCGTGGGAACCTGGGTGAAAAGCTCTGCGCAAAAATTTGTTAAATCCGGCATTGCTGCGAATTGTGTAAAAGGGTCTAAGACAGGTTAGTTGCCTAAATATGCTCAAAAGATCCATCTATAACACTACTACACTCAAATTTTAAATTTCTGTCCCATGGTGTAATGTGGGAGGGTAGCGGTTCGAAAAATATTTTTAAATCAACGAGGGATGCGATTGGTCTGAAAGTATAAGTATTCCAAGACACTGTCAGGGAACTAGTTGAATTTGGGCGCCAAATTTCGGCACCTCAACTGAAGTTTTTTAAAATCAACAAGTCGATAGTAATCCTCCCCCTTTCCACTCATAATTTTTTTTGTACTCAGTCCAATTGGTTAGATATTGTGGTACAACTTTAGTTTCCATCGATTCATTTGAAAAAGAAACTATGATTCTGAATTTCATAACACTTCAGTCTCTTAACAAATTTTGGATTTGATTGAAATTTATTATTCAATTATCCACCTGAAGACCAAAGGACATCCTCATCAAAAATAATAAACTGCTCCTGTTCTCGAATATTAGATATTGATATTGTTGGATGACAAGCCTGTGTACAGGATCGTTCCAATGGGGGAACTTTAGTGTTAGATCACTACTTTAATTGACCAGTTAAGAGTTGGATCTAGATTTAGATTTTCGATGCTCAAAACAGACTCATAGCCATCCTTAATTAGTAGGGAATGTTGACTGAATGCCGAAGGATGCCAGTAAACATTCTTTGGTGAAATTGCACACTTCAGAGGCAAATAAGCTCGAAAGGAACAAGGACCTTTTCTCAATATCACTTGGGTCAGGGCATTAGCAAAAGAAAAATATTTTCAAACCCCTAAATTGATTCATATCCGCTCCTGGTGGCTTCTACCTCTACCGCCTTCCTTTTGTGACTACGCTGATAATCTTTCTTTAAAAGTAAAATCACTATTGCCAAGTTTAAAGTGGCACTTGAGTATAGCTTACTGAAATATCCCACCAGGCATAGTAGGTACTTCGCAGTAAAAATGCACTGTATTGATGAAATTTTTCCAGGTGATGTCTAGCTTAGCTCAGAGGGGGGCGGTTTCTGAGTATTCTCTGGTGCCCTTGACTACAGGTCTGGCTCAAAAATATTAAAATTCAATGTGTTTGTCAAAAACACATTTGTCTGAGGGAAGAGAGGGCACAAATTTTAGAAAATCATCAAAAACTGTATTTTTGAAGATATTTTAGTTATTTACACAATTTCTTGGTCTGGGTGGTCCTATTTTCTGTACAAATTAAATTTTTTCGGGTGGATTTCTATCCTTCGACTCCCTTCTTGCGAACGCACCTGTTGGATAAACATATAAAATTATCATTGTGGTGGATGAAGATGGAACAGGGGTCATTTTTTGCGTTTAAAATTATTTTCGAATCATTTATTTCAAAATTTCAACCATCTCCCTGAATCCTAGTGTTTTGAAAATCGCCTTTTTTAAAAATCGTGCAACGAATCGACAGCGCACTTTGCCATATTTCGTGGGAGTCAAAGAATCTCGTGTAAACGAATCACGTGTCAGTTCATTTCGGGGACACACGCATATCTACACTTGATATACCACCTAGAAGCTGTATAGGATGCCTAATTCTTTGGTTCATCGAGTCTCGGAATCGAAGCAATACACCTGTACTCGTGTTTGATACACATTATAGATATTTCATCGATTAGGTCATTGTACGTTCGGTATGGAGCAGCATATCGTTTGATTGGACAATGAAATTTCATAGTGTCGAGCGATTATCACAAGACAATAGACACCGTAATAGGCTTTCTTCTGCGGACGTTTCGTGAAGATAAAGACTACTGTCTCACTGGCATAACGACGATGGCGATACCGATGGATGGCGCACTTACGTCGTCTTCGTCGTCGAGTTTTTACACTTTATCGTCATCGTTGTCGACGTCATTTGAAGTGCGAATACGCAACTTGATACGGAAGTGAGTGTGTTGGTAATGACAATATCCAAGCTATTATCTTTTTTGTTTGTACTCTTTTAATCAGCTTCGTACAGCTTCCTGGGATGATTGATTGAGATGGATTTTTGGTTTTGACGAGATACAGATAGTTTTGGTGCGCGTACCATAGGTATTATTTGTACCAAAGTGCGGGCACCTTTTTGATCGATTATTGGCTTACAGGTGCGTGGTCAATTCCGCAAACGGGTGTGTAATTTTTGACGAAATATTATCCGCGATAATATTTTATAATATAATATACGACAATGAATACTTACTTAAGTACCTATTTATTTAAATAAACGTCACGCCTATACCATAATTACATGGTCGATTGGACGCACTTTCGGGAATAGCACTATTTTGGGAACTTTCACCGGTTCTTGTATGCGTCTTTTCTTGACCAGAAGCCAGCATCAGCCAGCAATGACAATGTATAATGTACACAAATTTTCAAAGGGTCATTGCCACCTACGTGGTCGTCTTCGTCGAGTACACACGCTCCCATAACATCGGGTAAATACTCGATAAATAGGAAGTGCTTAGGAAACACCCGCGAGTATTTACGGATATTTTTACCGTATCTGAGAGACGTTTGTCATTCTCTTCATAAGCTGCTTGTTCGATTGCAATGTTTAGCTTTTTCATAAAGATTTTACGGGAGTTATTTGTGTACAGAATGTCTTGTAAATTATGTTTCCAATAGCGATAATCTTTCTAAGGTGAAAGAGCATGATGGAAGATTTATTTGTTTCGTATGTTATGTTATAATAGGTTAGCTTTAGGTACCTGCTGACAATCATTACGATTGATAGGACCTATAATGTGATCGAGTACAATAAATAATTTTGAAATGAATCGAATTGAATATTACGTAAGGATGAATAAGTATAAAAAGCGAACAAGTCTGCATTTTGTACGTGTCTTTTTTTTCAAAATTAAGCTCATCACTGAAGCAAAATAAAGCTGAAAATATGCGTTGAAATGTTATATTTTGGACTTTCACTTCTAATGCTTTCTAAAATTATTGTCCTTATTTCTCTTTGGAATTTTTTTTTTAATTTCAAATCAAAATACAAGTGATTCGAATCAGTTATTATCCTTCCGGCCAAAAGTAGATTCGTCAAAGTCGGCAGGTGTTGCTCACATTATCACAGCAGCCAGAGGCAGTGACAGTGACGTAGAAATGTTCAGGAAGTTCAGATACCTCCTCACCCCCAGGTCGATAAAGTGAAAAATTGTCATCAGATTTGCAAACAAAATTCTTGAAAACCTTAATTTTTCTGTGCATAAGTTCAAGAAATGTTCTTTTAATAGTTAAAAATTCCACTTTTCACCCATTTCGTTTACTTTTAGATGTTAAGAACCTGAAATCTGAAAAAATTGACTTTTCTCACAAGGCAAGCTTTATAAAAAAAATCTATGCTTCATATGCTCAGCAGTTTGAGAGCCATAAGCCAACCCAATTAAATGCGAGCTTCTTTGTTGATAAAGCTCACTCACCCTATGGTTTCATTTGATTTTTTCGATCACACGGTAAATGGTTGAAATTCGATTTATAATTTTAATATTTATTTCTTTTCATATAATGTACAGTCGAAGTGACAGGTAAAGATGAGCCAAAAATCCTACTTGATGAAGTTGGGGAGATGGTGAATGCGGCGAAGAAACGCAAAGCACCTGGTTGTGATGGTATTGAAGCTGAATTGTGGCAGGTTCTTGGTGAAAATAAAATCAAAGAGTATGAGAACTCTGCACTGTGATTTGGCAGAGTCTTAAACAGCCTACTGAATGGTGTAAATTGGTGTAAGTTGGTGCTGATTCCCTTGCATCAGACAGGAACAATCGATCTAATTCCACACAGTAGTAAACTCATGTTACTTATCCTAAACAACCGGATCAAGGCTCAAGGCAAATCTACACAGACGAATTCCACCTGAACAAGCTAGGTTCATGCCAGGAAGAGGCACAAGGGAACAGATAATGAATGTTCGGTAAATCATCGAAAAGTGCAGGAAGTTCAATATACCTGTAGATATGTGTTTCGTAGATTATGCCAAAGCCAATGTCTGCAAAAGTTAGAAGAAACTTTTCAAAGTTTTAAGAGAGATGGATGTCTCTGCTCATATAGTAGATTTGGTGGAGACTCTATACGAGTTCAATTCTATGGTGGTGAGAGTTAATGGTGAAGAATCTGAAAATTTTCAAGCGGAACAAGGAGTGCGTCCAGGATGCATATTATCCCTGCAGTTATTCAACATCTATAGTGAGCAAATAATTCGCGAGGTTGTAGAATATCGGAATAGTGGTATTTCCATTGGAGGAAAAAGAATCCCTAATCTGCAATATGCAGATGATACCACCTTAATTGCTTCAAATGAAGAAGAAATGGCGCAGGCCATCCACCTGGTGAAGACAGCCAGCAAAAAACTTGAGCTTTGTATTAATACATCAAAAATGAAATTCCTGGTAGTGGATTGGAAGAAGTGTCTTCAAGTTTCTTCAGCTCTGAGCGAATATGAAAAGGGTTAATGCTTTCGTATATTTAGGCTTTATCATCGAGCAGATGAAGGCTCGTCGATAGAAATGCGGCGCCAAATTGCTCTGAGCAAATCGGATATGACCAGACTGCGAAATGTCATATGCAATAACAAAATCTCTAGAAAGAAAAGAAATGGACTTATGCAGTCACTGGTTTTCTCTGTTTTTCTATATGCCACAGAAACATGGACATTGAAGGCAGGTGATAAAAGAAGAATCGACACTTTTGAGATGCGGGTCTGGCAAAGGATGCTGAGGATACCCTGGACAGCGCGACAAACCAACATTTCAATCGTCAATGAAATACAAGAGCCAGTCAGACTAAATGATTCATGCGAGAAACGCATTCTAGGGTATTTTGAACATGTGACTAAAAGAAAGGTTGGAAATCTCGAAAAATACATTTTCTTTAGTAAGGCCAGTGGTAAAACGGGCAGAGGAAGATCTCTGACCAGGTGGTCTGACATTATCAAAGCGCGAATGGGCTCTGCAGTAAGAGCTGCTTCACAGGCATGGGATCGTGATGGATGGCGCATTCTGTTTGGTGTAATACGGTCGTAAGAGACAGAAACCTACTAATGATGAATGTTAAGCAGTGGTGCGATCAAAAATTTCTTAATATAGAACTTCTACCAGACTTTCTTCGAATTTTCAACAAATAATGTTCTTCATAAGTTCTCCACGCCCGCATTTAAGGGAAGATCAGGTGGTTGCAGACCTGGGTCCCTCATTGATCGATTTTAAATCCCGATACATGTACCATCAGAACTGGTTCAACAATAGATAACTTCTAAATTTTTTTCTTTTTAGAAAAATATTCTTTTTGTGATTTTCTAAAACATTGTAAGTATGAAGAAGAGTAACACATAGTATTGAATGAATGATACTGTAAAAGGCTCATGTTATTTTCTATTCATTAATTCGTTACATGTATTAAAAAAATCTAACCCCATTAAAATGAGTTCATTATCCGCATTTAAATTAGTTTAATTGTAATAGCAATAGAAAAAAGTTATGGGGCATACACTACAGGTACAGTGTACATTAAAACTAGCGTTACCATTGGATACGCTTGATGTGTTTATTGACACGTGTACCAATACCAATGTGGACGAATTACAGTGGTTTTAAGATGGTCTAAAAGAATAATAAAAACAATTAAGAACTACGATCAGTTATACGACACCAAGAATACTTACCTAGTGCCTAATACGTAACACCTTAACCACTTTTGGTATAATTTTTATCAGGACACGGACGGACGTGAGATATGAGCGGGATAACAAGATGGAAGGTGGTACCTCTGCCTACATGTCTTTAAGAAAGCTATACCGTATGGAAACCGTCAACTCTGGCAAATATTAATAATGTTGGCTTAGGTATTGGTATTATTGTTTCGAGTTCGAGGATAATTAATTGTAACGAAAGGTATCGACGCGACGTAGCAGATATGTACAGTACGCTCTGGAATAACTAATAACTTGGTGGTATTTTACCAGTGTAATATACCTACGTACTCTGTACCTATCTGTCTGTCTACCTACCTAGACCTATCAACATTTACGTACATATACCTAGGTACGTAGATACGAGCACAACGAGATACTGGTGTAGTTAACATCATCAGAGCGGTAGTTACGTGATATAAAATTAAATTTTCTGGGCTTGTCAGCGGTTAACGAGTGCCTATATCTGTACGCGGACGAGAGAACAATATGCGAACGTTATTTCAATTTAATTACAACCAAAGAATATAGAAATGCTCAATACACATATTCCCGACAGAGTAAGTAACAGAGCAATACACGAGGTAAGAGAAAGAGATGATAAAGTTGCTAACTTAAACGTATTCATCACACTTGGTTGGTCAGATTCAGATTTTAGAGACCATACAACACATTCTATTTTCAACCAACTAATCGTAAACCGGCTAACGCTCTAATTATATTATAAAACTGCATAGTACCTGACTAATACATATATAAGTAGGTAGTAAGTGTGTATACGTACGTTGTGTGTGTAGGTATGTGTAAGTATCTGTGTGCCAATGTCTATAATATATACAGGTAGCTTAAAACCGGTTCTTTTCTATGTACTTATGACCATCTAATCAGATAACGAAAATACGTACGAATTAGCTCAGTATGTCTTAAAGCCTTTTTTTTATTTCTTCAACTTGGACATTGAATACTGCTAATGCTACGATGATTCTGTTCTCTTATGTAAACACTCATACTTATGTATTTTTGTAAGTAAAGGTACCCATTTTTGGTAAATACAGTACCTTCACTTTACTACGGACTAAAACGAATTTCTCGTTTATGTACTTGTGTACCTAGACCTACGTTATAGGTGTTATGTAAATATGGTTTACGGTAGTCACCTTAGAATATAAAAATACTTCTTCTACCTTCTACCTTCCTTGTATACATTTATTGTGCTTTTCTATGAGATACCTCGCTAGCTAGTACCTACAACAGCATTTTCTTTTTTTCGCCAAAAAACACAACCATCCATATCCTCTCTTTCTCTGTCTGCCTGATAGCTAACGGACCCACACTTGATAGGTACAAACATATGCACTATACCTAGTACATCATACATGATACGTAGGTACCTACCTACCTATGTACATGTACTCGTAGCTACAATGCATATCCGCGTTTGTAATCATTAATTTCTCGTGTTCATATCGAATTTATCTTACATGTACTCGTACCTACTTATGTTTTAGGCGAAAAGCGTTCGGTATGATTTCAAACGAGCCACATCTTTAGCACTGATTGGAATTGTGATTATCGCCCTCGTATTGCCGTCAGTTTCAAGTCTACAAGGTAAGTTGAACGCTGATCTTAGTTGAAAGTAGTCATCAGTCGGTGAACTCCTGGCAAAGTGCACGTACCTTTGTGTATCTTCAATTTATATTTTACACCCAACTAGTGTCGATTTACAATAATTTTCGCATATGAATTTTTTATCTTCGCTAGTTAAGCAATGAAGAAACGTTAACTTTAGTTAAACTGATATATGTTTCACTTTCACTTAACAGTAAAGCGAGTTGACTACTTTCTTCCAACAAAAGTAAACCAACATGATATGATAACGCTGGTGAAAAATCAACATAGCCATTCCTAGTCCTATAAGTCGCCCTTGTGTCATGTATGTCCACCTTGTGTGGACCTAGACTGCATAGTGTTTATAGCGGATTGTGTTTGCAAATTACATGATTTTGATTTTATAAAGTTTTCACTAAGAAGGTAAAATAGGAATGAAGAGAGGAGAATTTTTCTGCATTTTTTTTTTTTTTTTTTAGTAAAAACATTTGTGGATAAGAATGGAAATTTATTCGACTAATCCGCTGTCAGCATTTCGAATCCCCCGGCCTTGTGGTTGTGCACCATTTCATTTTGTACTTAATACCCGATTGAAAAAATTTTCATTCATTAAAGATAATCCGAGTTTTTTGAAACTTTGATATAGAAGGGGGAAAATATTTTTTTTTTTTAAATTCGACAACCTCTTAGGTATCATGCCTTTTTCCTCTTTCAAATAAAGGTTTTCATGCTTACATTTAAAAAAAAAATTTATAATACTAAATTTATTTATTAAGATGTTGGTTTCAAATTTCCTCCCCTCACCATCCAGCACCCTTAAAGTTACTTTTTTCGAATTTTTGAATCCACTCAGTTCGTTGATTGGGTCATTTTGAATAAGAGATTTATTTGATCCAGATTGTTTTTCACGAAGAACGAAAAATTCTAAGAATTGAAACATTTATCAAGAGGTGTGGGGGGGGGAGGAATTCGGAATATTTAAGAATTTGACATTGACGAATTAGCCTGGTATTTTGAAATTTTTACAACTCTCAAAAGTATGATAAACCATTTCAGCTTTCATTTATATTGAAAAAAAAAATCTAAATCAGAAGAATAAAAGCAATTTTTTTTTTAATTTTGGAAGGGAAGTAGAGAGAGCGAAGGCGTAATTTGGGAGAAATTCATTGTACTGACATCAAGTACCTCATTATGTTGTTTCAAACATCTTTCAAACGAAAGCTTTCATTGAATTAAAAATTGTTTAAATATAACCTTATTGGGGGGGGGGGCTGACTTTTCACTGGTGGATTCTTGAAAATTCCATTATACCAAATCGCCAATTTTCGAAACTAGGTTGATAAATATTGAAATAATGGTAATTAAGACGAACGTTCGTAATAACTAAAGATACAGTTGATTCCTAAGGAGAGAAGGGCTTAAAAATGGCACTCAGCTAAATTTCCTTTACCAGCCATCAAATCCAGTGGCAGATTAGTGCAAAAGGGGTTGGCTAGCTGGATAAATGAACACAGCAGCCCATAATTATTTTTGGATGAATACCAAACACGACAGAGAAAAACTGAAAAAAGCTAAATTCAGTAGCAATTTAATAATTCAACATCAAACAAGGGACCCATTCGAAGGTGATGTCTGGATGGCGATTGCAGATCAGCACTTCTGCCAGTCTATAACTGATCAGATCGCTTTTAGCGCTACAACTTTGAGAAATGCAATTTGTGACCATAATATGTAGGCCACTTCGTGATTTTTAGCAGGAGACGATGCATATGTAAAGTTTGATAGCTTGATCGAGGGAGGGAGGAGCCCATAAGCGTGACAATATAAAAAATTAGAAAAATGTTTATATTTAAGCAGAAGGTGGTTAGAAGTAGAAACATGTATCAATACCTGAGCGAAGAAAGGGTGCAATTTTGAAGAACGTATTTTAAATGAAAGAAATGTACATATTTTGAAGTTTTAAAACGAATTTTGAAGATTCTACCATAAAAGATTGAGGTTTATGGTAAAATCGTTTCTAAATACTGAAATTTCAATATTTCAATTGTTCTAAACATTTTCTCAAACTTTAAATAGGTTTAAAAATATTTCTGGTCCTTTGCACAAAACTCAGCATGCACAGAAAAAATTTTTGGCGGAGGGCACCCGTGCAACCTCCGTCCCCTCTCACTCTTAAATCCACCTACGATATAATATGAATTAAATTACACGCAATGATATGAAGACCCATAGACACGAAGGGAAAGAAAAGCCTTCAAGATAGTAAACGAAAAATAGAATGTTTTTGTTAGGGAGAGGAAGCAAGGAGGAGGAGGTTGGAAGCCATGCATGAATGTCCAAACGAAGCGAGGACAAAATTTTGAAAAAAATCGGATTTTCAATGGAAAAAAGGTGCATTTTTGGAAGTTTAAGTTGAAATTGTGTAGGTTTTACGAGAAAAAAAATCAAGGTTTCTTAGTAGAATCATTTCAAAATGTTGCAAAAATTTCAATATTTTCATCAATTTTCATGATGTTTTGAACATTTTTTAAAGATTCAATTGCTTTCAAAAAATGTTCAGCCATTTGTTAGACATTCATCATATACAGAAGAACTTTCTGGGAAGGCTAATTCAACATCTGGAGAGGCTTAGCCCCTCCCACCACCTTAAGTTCGCCTATGATCCCCAGTCCTCTACAAAAGTTTTCCTAATAACTTTGGAGGAATCAAAGAACGAACAATAGGGTGGAAGTGCTAGGGAAATTTTTCTATAGGACTTTTCTTGAGAGTAAGCCATCCCTGGATTTCATTTTATAGAATACTTTTCGACACATACCCAAACACTTCATACCAAAATAGGGACAAAAGTAAAAAATAATTTTTGACCAAAATTTTTATGTTTATGAAAAACTATTACCTATTTAATTAACTATGTCCCCGGTGGAATTTGTAAATTGCAGCCAATGAAAGAAAAAGATTCCGACGACCGTTACCAGTGCAAAATAAAACCCAAACAGAAGACAACAATATAGTCCCCGAGACACCAGTCACTGAAACGAAAACAGTCTACAATAGATCGAAACTTTTTCGTAGAGAGAAACCAGTAAAACATAAATATTCCGCTAAAAATGTCTCGTCAGACTTGGAACCCGCTGCGAGTGCGAATAGACCGACGATATTACGCAGATACTCAACCAGAGTGGAATCGACCAGTGTTACTAGCGACATAGATGCTCAAGAAAGTACACATAAGGTAACCAGACTTAATTTCCTCAACAGACGTTCTAAACCAGCGGAACAACCAGCAGACTCGGATCAAGAAACGTCAGCCAGTATTACCAAAAATAACATCCAGCGAAGGATATCAAAACCGAGTCAAGGAAATTTGTTAAACGATGCAGAGACCACAGAACAAGAAAGCTCGTCGACCACCAATCGTATGAAGATTAGAAGACGTATATCGAAACCAGCAGATCATGGCAATTCTGCCACCGAAGAAACCAAAACGGACGATTACGAATTTGCCACCAGCAATCGATTTAAAATTAGAACCAAGTATACCAATACCACTACCAATCTTAAGAAAGTCACCAGCGATACCAAAGATAATGACGGATACAAGGTAAGATGTAAATTTATTTATATCGATGATTGAAGAGCGGTGGTCAAGCTCTCCAGCGTTTATTCAAATGAATGTGGACTTGGGAATTTTTTCTGTTATTGCTTTCTTACCAATAAAAAGTTAAATAAATGTTTGGATAAAGAAAATGTAGGTATTTACCTGCGAATTTAATGCAAATATTGTGGAATTCGGGACTAAAATTTCAAGAAATATGTACCAATGAAAATCTTTTATTTGCATTGGGAGCTGAGGACGATTTTCATTCCTCCATGTTCCCTTATTCTAGAAATCAAATGCTGAACATACTACTACATACGTGGTACTTACCAACTTTCATAGACCTAATCCAAAAACTTGAGATTTATTTTACAGCTTGAGTTATCTATCTCACCTCTAAACTGTTGAACAAACTGGTTAGATACAAAATACAGCCATGAAAAAAAATGTTATCTTTATTTCATTACATTACGGTATTCAATTAAGAACACTGACCGCGATTTAATTAAACGATTATTTTATCGCAAAGACGATTCCAAATAATGGGCGTGTAAAATTTTCTCATACTCGCGCTTAATTACATGGGAATTAAAAGCGTATAACTTTCATTAATTAAGTGTTATAAAGCCATCACCATCGTGTATGGTAGGTAACCTAGAATGTTTTTTTTTTTTTTTCTATTTACAGATTGTTTGTTATTATACCAATTGGTCTCAGTATCGTCAGAAGATAGGAAAGTTCATGCCAGAGGATATTGATCCGGACCTTTGCACACATATCATATTCGCCTTTGGTTGGATGAAAAAGGGTCGTTTGTCGTCATTCGAATCGAACGACGAAACCAAGGATGGAAAAATTGGACTGTACGAACGTATTCATAATTTGAAAAAAGCTAATCCTAAGTTGAAAACGTTGCTCGCTATTGGTATGTATAAGATGATTTATTCCTAGCAGGTATTTTTATTACAAAGACAAGGTAACGAATATTTTGAAGAGGTGAAATTGCAAAATCCGTTGAAAATTTGGAATATGATCCAGTTTTTTGGTTTCTAATCGGTTAGTTTTCCATTTCTAATGGCTAAAACAAGAAATAAAATTAAACTATTCGTATAGCTGAGGTGGAAAAGTACGCGTTTGAAATGAATAATTCACATTTTTTCTTCGGTTCGCGAAATATTTCGATCGTTTCATTTTTACATTGTATGTATAACGATCTTTTGGTTAAAATTTTCATCATTCCTACGAATACGTGTTAACAGTTCTACGTACGTATTTTGAACAAGATGATTTAGAGTGTTACTGAAATCAATTTTCATCACTGTCAATGCTGGTAGACTGATTTATGGCGATATAAACTCGTACATCGCGACATAACCGGTTTATTTGCAAACCATTCCACACATTTGAAATACGCCAATAATTAAATAGGTACATGGCTTTCGCAATAAGCACAGGTACCACGAAATTTTATGATTTTAATTTTTTTTAAATTGTGCAGTATGAATTTTTGGCACTCGATCGTATGTATCTACTTCTACATTTTGTAGTTATTTTGAATATTTTTATGAGATTGGTAGGTAGAGGTACATAGCGCGTACTCTGTGCTGGTGGGTGAAGTTACATTTCATCTCGATTTAGGTATTAATACTGCTTCTCGTGTATTTAGATTTCAAGCCCAGATATCATGAAGTTAGCTACCTATGGGCATAATTTTTATACGCGATCGTGACATTCGTATATACGAAGATCAAATCATAAAACTTTTTTTTTTCAGGTGGTTGGTCTTTCGGTACTCAAAAATTCAAGGACATGTCGGCGACTCGATACACCAGGCAGACGTTCATATATAGCGCGGTACCATACTTGAGGAATCGTAACTTCGATGGACTTGACATTGACTGGGAATACCCTAAGGGAAGCGACGATAAAAAAAATTTCGTCATGTTATTAAAAGGTGATCATACAATGTATCTACCTATCTTAAAGTGATTTTTCCCCCTATAAGAGTAATACAAATAAAGCCAATTCTCCTCGAGGCTGAAGCTCGTCAAAATAATACCGAACGAAATTTTATTTGCAGAACTTCGTGAAGCATTCGAAGCCGAGGCGCAAGAAGTTAAAAAACCCAGATTACTGCTAACAGCTGCAGTTCCCGTTGGCCCTGACAATATCAAAGGAGGATACGACGTGCCGGCTGTGGCCAGGTACGTAAATTTTGATCATCGCTACGCTGAATTTATCATTTTCACGTATCTCGATCGATGTTCTATTGTTATCATTCTGTCTTCAGTTATTTGGATTTCATTAACGTTATGGCTTACGATTTCCACGGAAAATGGGAACGTGAAACTGGACACAATGCTCCTCTCTATGCTCCTTCTTCCGACTCCGAATGGAGGAAACAGCTCAGCGTCGATAATGCAGCGTCTCTGTGGGCCAGATTAGGCGCTCCTAAAGATAAATTGGTTATCGGTATGCCAACCTATGGCAGGTCCTTTACTTTATCCAATACGAATGCTTTTAAAGTCAATAGCCCCGCTAGTGGAGGCGGAAAAGCTGGCGAATACACCAAAGAAGGCGGATTTTTGGCTTACTACGAAGTATGTATGTTATAATTAGCGGTATCCCACCCATATTCGTTATCCCACCCATATTCGTTACTTTTGAAATTTATTTATCTAAATTTTAAAACGATTCTCAAACATGTTTTCCGTTGATTGATTTATTTTTTCACGACTGGAAGTAAAATTTAAGAGTATTTTTCGAATAATTTTCGAAATTAATTATGTTGTAATTTTTTGGCGTTTTAAAAATTTATACGATAGGCTCCTATTTATCAATGATACTATTTCCAGTATAATTTTTTTCAAACAGGTTTGCGAAATGTTGAAAAATGGCGCCACTTATGTTTGGGACGATGAAATGAAAGTACCTTATGTAGTGGCTGGTGACCAATGGATCGGTTTCGATGATGAAAGATCCATTCGCAATAAAATGCAATGGCTGAAAACCAATGGTTATGCTGGAGCCATGGTATGGACAGTCGATATGGATGATTTTACTGGTACTGTTTGCGGAGGAGATGTCAAGTATCCTCTAATCGGAGCAATGAGGTTGGTGCCAATTATGTACACCGACATTTGATACCTATTTCAGGACAAATATCGCAATAATGATTTTTTTATTTTCGTTTCAATTACTTTTAGAGAAGAATTGAGAGGTATTAAAAGAGCAAACAATGCGAAAGATGTGGATTGGAGCAAAGTAGCGAAAACTATAAATGTAGAAGTTATCACTAAACCGGCACCGATTAAAGTTGACGGTAATGAAATTTTGCATAGAGCCAAATCCGCTCAAGCATCCCCTTCAGTGGCCATTAAAACTTCTGTGATTCAAAATGGTACGATGACGATTCCAAATGAACAATAGCTGATTTGTATGAACGTATGTACACGTAATATTTAACCCTCCTTTTCGTATTTTGCTCCCAGTTCGACCTCCTCAGGTATTATGTTATATGACGAGTTGGTCGCAGAAAAGACCCGGTTTAGGAAAATTCCTACCCGAAAACATCGACTCTTCATTATGCACCCATGTAATTTATGCCTTCGGTACGCTGAAAGAAAATCGATTAACTATCGGCGAAGAAGACGAAGCTGAAAATTATGAAAAAGTAATCGCGTTAAAAGAAAAAAATCCCAATTTAAAGGTACGTAGCTTTAGAAACAAATAACGCACGGTAATTTGGATATTATCAAAAGTTGTGCTAGATCTAGTTAATTTTCTCAGTTCAATGTTTTACTCGATTAGATTCTATTAGCCATCGGTGGATGGGCTTTTGGTTCTACTCCATTTAAAGAGCTCACCAGCAACGTATTCAGAATGAACCAGTTCGTTTACGAAGCCATAGAATTTTTAAGAGAATATAAATTTGATGGCTTAGACGTGGATTGGGAATATCCAAGGTGGGTTTAGCGTCGTTAACGTTTCTATATCTTTATGAGTTGAATAGGTAACTATGGAAATTTCCATTTTCTAAATCATTTTGTGGTATTTTTTTAAATAGGGGATCTGATGATAAACAAGCCTACGTAGGTTTGCTAAAAGAACTCCGAACAGCTTTCGAAGGAGAAGCCAAAACTTCCGGCCAACCTAGACTACTTCTCGCGGCTGCTGTTCCAGCCAGTTTCGAAGCCATTGCTGCTGGGTAACGTAACTTAATTTTAACGGATTATTTTTCACATAGCTGATATACTTACACTTTATCTTTCTGTAGATATGACGTACCAGAAATATCAAAATATTTAGATTTCATAAACGTAATGACCTACGACTTTCATGGTCAATGGGAGCGACAAGTGGGTCACAATAGTCCACTGCATCCTTTAGAAAGTGCCACAAGTTACCAAAAAAAACTCACCGTTGTAAGTACTTTTCTTATCATTTGTATTTTGGAAATGAAAAAAAAATCGAACTACACAAATCTACCTTTTTTGTTTAGGATTACAGTGCCAGGGAATGGATGAAACAAGGAGCACCTAAAGAAAAATTAATGATCGGAATGCCGACTTATGGACGCTCGTTTACTTTGGTAGATTCAACTAAATTTGACATCGGTTCACCGGCATCTGGTGGCGGAACGCCAGGGAAATATACCTCTGAAGCTGGATTCATGTCTTATTACGAAGTACCTACTCATAAATACGATTATTTATTTCATTCTAAAAATTTGTGGCTATAAGATTGGTCTGAATAATTTAATCCGTTTCGAAGGTCTCGAAAACTCAATAGGACAATAGAGCGATTAAAATTTTTTCCTTTTTTTCAAGGAAAAAAATGTACATTCCTTGTCGGTTACCTGTCCGAAATATCACGAGCTGCTCTGAAATTCTGCAGAGATACTGTACCTAATATGCCTTTTGAAAGGTCCCATTTTATAGTTCTCCCTCACCCTAGAGCCTTCATGCTATAAATTTTCATTAGATGTTCAAGATGTATCTTTTTCCCTTATTTCTTTTCGTTGGTTATTTTTTAGATATGCGAATTCTTAAGAATTGAAAATACCACTTTAGTTTGGGATAATGAACAACAAGTACCATTCGCTTATCGTGAAGATCAGTGGGTTGGGTTTGATGATGAAAGAAGTTTAAAAACCAAGGTATGGTGATCGAAATGTGGATCTATGTAATATTTACTTTCTGCCACGGGTATCATCATAAATATTGATTACTTTACAGATGGCATGGCTGAAAGAAGAAGGTTTCGGAGGAATTATGGTCTGGTCAATCGATATGGACGATTTTCGAGGCACATGCGGTCCTGAAAAATATCCTCTAATGCGAGCCATGAAACAAGAACTCGACGATTATTCTGTTAAATTAGAATACGATGGTCCATATGAGTCTTCTAGTCGAAACGCTTTGTATACCACAAAAGATCGTAAGTTTTAGTTTAAATCTAATTTTCATTTCATATTTATGTGAATAAGTTGAAAATTTGAAGCCTCCAAGTCCCTTCCTCGAGTATAACTGAGTTTCAGTTATGTGGGTATACTTTTGTATCATATCGAACAACTGCTCATGATGGAGAAAACTTCCACCAGAAAAACAGAGGATTAATCCAAGCTTGGGCGCTATCCTTGAAAAATAAAACTCGCTTCTGATCTTTCACCATTCAAATGGTGAAAGTCTGCACACATTTGATTTGAAATTTTGTTTCCACAGCCAATGCCGTCTCTTGTGAAGAAGAAGATGGTCATATTTCTTACCATCCGGATAAAGCAGATTGCACCATGTATTACATGTGCGAAGGAGAACGTAAACACCATATGCCATGTCCCTCAAATTTGGTTTTCAATCCAAAAGAGAACGTATGCGATTGGCCGGAAAATGTCGAAGGTTGCATGCATCATACTCAAGCGCCTCCAACCTCGTAAAACAAATCTGTACGTGCCTATCAATGCTTAGATTTAATTTCCAATTTTCATCTGTTAAGAAATAACGAAAAAAAAAGTAAAAAGTAGCCTATTGTGCTGGTGAAAAATCAACGTGTTATTACGTTGAATATTACTATGTTGTTATTTTTTTTTAATTTAAATTTTTGAATGCATACTTAACACGTAAGTATAATTCGTTTGAAAAACGTTTTCTATTTACTATTATTATGTATATTTCCTGCGAAAGTGTCGTACATTTACTTCAAGAGTGAAGTGAAGTGGTAGTAGCATACGTGAAGATTGAAGGAAAAAACCTAATGTAGATATTATCTTAATTTTGTCTTGTATAAATGTGAAAAAGTGATCAACTTAATGATAAAATGATCGGAAAAAACATACCTACCTAATTGATCTTTTGCGTGTTTTTTTTTTGTTTTCTTTTTTTTTCTTAATTTAAATATTGTATTTTTTACCTAAATATAATTTAAATACAAAAATATATTTCTTAAAATGATTTTAACCACTCTTAAATCTGAATCATTTATAATATATTTTTTTTTTTATTCGAAAAATAATAATAAGATTATCTATTTGGTAGATAATTATACCCCATTCATCGTACTAAAATTAAGCAGAACGATTATAAGATTGTTTTATAAAATCGAATTCCATCATCCTCCAGGTACATCTACTAACTTCGTAACAAGCATGAAAAATGTAGAAATAGTAATTACGAGTAAACAGGAGAAACCTGAAACGAAACTTGGCTGGAAACATGAATAAAATAAACGCCCGATTTTGGTCTTGATATTGAATTTAATATTCCTGCGGTGCACAACTAATTACATATAAGTTCAATTCTGACAAATAATGTGCCTAGTACGTATGAAGTATTTGTTTACTTTATAATAGAACGTAATTACAGGTTGTGTTTTCCTTCCAAGTATGATTAGTTAGGTACTGGTAGTTACCTGGTTTCGTTATTTGGACAATTTCGGTCAGGACACGCTGAATGATAAACAAAAGTTTTTAATGAATTACGCCAGTCCTGTAAAAATAAAATGTACCAATAAATTTCCAGGAAATTGAAATATCTACTTAAAAATTCCCTGTGGGTGTCTAAAGACTCATGGTACACCATAATAAGTAGCTAAGTACCTAGCTAGAATAATATGAAGCATAATCAAAATCATTGAAGTCTGTACATTGAAAAGCTGAATTGGACTGTGAAAACTGTTATGGTATTAGCTCGCATTTATACTGTGGATTAGTGGTTTTTATGTCAATACACCAGTGGTATAGACCAATGTTTTCACAACACTGGATTTTTCACTAGTAATGTATGCATCAGCGAGTTTCATATCGACGATTTAGTCTCGTTTATCGAGGCAAACAGTCTTATTTGTGCGGACCAGAATTCTAGTTTGTCGTCAGTGTAATAAGTCCAGTTTATCATGGTAATCATCCCTGTTTGTCTGGGCAAATATCTTAGTTTGTCAGGACAAATGGTGCAGTATGGCGAGCTTTTTCAGTTCAGACAAAATTTCCAGTTGTCAAAGCAAACAGTCACATTTTTCAAGGCAAATGGCTTTCTTTGTTTGTGGTAAACAGTCTTGTTTCTTGAAACAAACAAATAGCCCTGTTTGTAAGCCAGAGCAAAGAGCTTAGTTTCTCAAGCTACACAGTCGAGTTTGTTGAACAAATAGGGTTATTTGTTAAGGCAAACAGCCTAATTTTCGATACAAATATCTCGTTTGTCAGAGCGAAATGACTATTTTGTTGAGAAAAATGGTCCAGTTTGTCCAACAAAAAGCATTGTTTTCTGGACAAAGAGTCTGTCTGTCAGACAATGGGGATTAAGTTGAAAATTTCTTCAAATGTGAGGTGGAATATCAAACTTTTTTGTAATGTATGAAAATCAAGTGCCAGTATGGCGTAGTGGTTAAACCGCAGCTTACTAAGCAAGAAGTCGTAGGTCTGAACCCCACTACGGACAAAACGTGCGTGTAATGCATTGCGTGCATTTAACAACAATTACACGCTTACGTTCCGAGTAGTACCGGTTGCAACAGAGATAATTAGATAGCACGCCATCTATTATCTGAATCAAAAAGCTTGTAAATGGTTACAGCGCCTACTCGTGGCCCACTGCTGAACTCATGGGTTGTAAAAAGCTGGATAGCGATGCAACGAGTTACCTGTAGATAGCGTAGAAAGCAACCAGAAATTACTACGCGAAAGCTCGATAAAAAGACCTCCCCAGAAGCCATCCCGATACTATAGGCATAGAGAACACGTTCGTGTTGGCCTTACCCTCTTGGGTACATCAAAGGCTGGCAGACGGTCGATATCGAGCGACTTGAGACCTAGTTGATTTGATGGAAGTTACTATTTCCTGATTTGAACTCTTGAAAACCATGTAAATAAGAGCTCTGAAAGGGTACAAAATTTTTGAAAAAATTGGTAATGGAAATTTTCAATGATTTTGGTTTTATATCGAGCATAATGATAGCTTTTGTACATAAATAAGAAAATTTTTGGGAGAGGTCAGATGGTGGTTAGAATTTTTTCTAATCAGTCTGTTCCCTAAAGTCAACACTTTGCGACACGTTGGCAACCATCGTGGTTTGTTCATTTGATTTATGCTTATAGTCATCTGAAGACAATTTCGAGGTGCACTCTGTCAGTGGCCAGTCCTACGTGTATGCGCGAATCCTTTTCTCATTATTCACTTACTTGCTAGAACTAATACATACGCTATATTTGGAATAAGTATTTCACTTGTGAAGATGTTTACATAGCTGAACAGAAAAAGCGATCACAGAGATTTGCGATTTAAGAAAGAGATATGAACGATAATTTGACTCCTTTCAAGATGCAGTTTGTTTTGTTCGTTCTTTGTTGGTTAAAAATAAGAACTCATCCAGAGTTGCCAAGTATAGCCTCTATATTATAGGTATATTTCATACGTGGCTCCAAAGGGACCTGATGAAGCCTGGTAGTTTTTATAGGGATGGCTTCTTTATAGGTAAAAGTATGTTATAGATACAGTCGATAAACGTATAAGCAATGAACTATGTAGTACATATATACTTCATTTAGTATTTACCTACATCGTAGACACTTGAAGTTGTTTCGGACAACGTATAATAGCACTGATCATTTTTCCCTGCCATACTTACATACTGAAATGACTGAATACATATAATTTAGATGGATTTCACACCATTGTAACCTCCAAAATAAACCAAATTTACATCTAAAAGCTGAACATTAACGATGAACCAGACCACACCAACCCACTGCAAAATCATCCAAAAAATCAACTCTTCAGTTTAGCTCATTAGCACAAAACAATGGTAATAAGCATCCGATGAAGCCATATTAATGTGTCGAGAGTGTATAATACAGGCTAAGCGAATTGACACATAATCCGTAAAGTGTAAAGGATAATTTTTCACGTATGCCATTGCCATATAACGGCGATAATATTTAAATAAAATCCCATCCTATGGCACATTGTATTTCAACCTGATACCAACGTTAATATATGTACCTACCTGATTATATTTTCCTACATACCATACGTAATACCTTTTACCTACCAGATCATTGAAGAGGAAGTGATAGTATTTTGAGGGTTAGAATTCTGTAGCTGGTATACATAGACTTTTTGTATTGTTTCATAATCTGATTTTAACTTGAAAAGTCTTGTTAAATTTTCAAACTATCCGTAATATAAATTTTGTTTTATTTGGTATTTTCTTTTTCGAAAGCTACAAATTAACTCGATTACCTATGCACTTAAATGAGTCTGAATCATCTTGAAAATCACAAAAAATTACCCAAAAACCTACTTTCAGTTGAGAAATCACTTTAGTATTTAATTTTTTCCACCTTTAGCCTGATTTTCTATGTGATTTTGTCAATAAAAATCAAGCTATTCTGGTCTACCAACCTAGGGTAGATGAGGAGAATCCACTTTTGGGTCCTAAAAGACCATTAAGATCATTTTTGGCCATGTCAGATATTTATTTTAATTTTGTTGTCCAAGCTCCAAAATCATTTACTCCGCTAGATACGGACCAACATCGATCAAATTTGGGCATCGGGCTTAGTTTGGCATATATATGAAGATGATATCGGATCGAAATTCAATCAAATCAAATAAGTCTCAAGTCGCCTGTAATCGACTGTCTGCCATCTTTTGATATACCCAAGTGGGTAAGGCCAACACGTACGTGTTCTCTATGCCTATAGTATCAGGATAGTTTCTAGGGAGGTCTTTTTTATTGTGATTTCGCACAGCAGTTTCTTGTTCCTGTCTACGCTATCTACAGGTAACTCACCGCATCGCTAGCCGGCTTTTTACAACCCCTGAGTTTAGCACTGAGCCAGGAGTAGACGTTTAAACCAGTTACAAGCTTTTTGATTCTGATAACAGATGGCGTGCTGTCTAATTATCTGTGTTGTAACTGGTAGTGCTCGGAACGCAAGCGTGTAATAGTTGTTAAACGCACGCAATGCATTACACGTACTTTTTGCCCAGTCATGTCCAAATGGGGGGGGGGGTTGTTGAGAGGGCAATTCGCAAAAATTGTTCCTTTTCAAGTCAATTGATGAAGAATCCCAAGTTATACAACACATCCAAAACTCAGTCTCCTAGGTTGATTAAAAGGGAAAATGCAAGGGGTTTACTTTTTTACCTTGAAAATAGGCTGTTACACTTCTATCTCCTCCTCAAATAGAACTAAGACGCTGAAATTTACTATTTATATTAAGTTGGGATCTGAATATACCTGTTGGAAGTTTTGAATTTCTTCCGCACTGTACCTCCTTGAAGCCTCCAAAATGGTTGGAAGTCATTCTGTGAAAATCTCCACTAAAAACCATTTCATTTTTGTGAAATATCATGTTCAGTGTAGCCAATCACAATTATTTTCTAGCAAAATTCCCAAGAAATTTTAAAAAGTGGAGTTTTACATGTGTAATCCGTTTCATTTAAAAAACTAGATTTATTTTTCAACATTTTTTCTTTTTCGATCGATTTTTTCACTTTACACCCCTTTCAAACAATTTTTAACCCAATTTTCGATGATTTTTAACGATCTTTTTCATGTTTTAGTTAAATTTTCACCAATTTTTCAGCGTTTTTTCTTGATTTTTTTTGTGATTAATTTTTTGCACTTTTCATCCATTTTTATCATTACAAAATTTTCAATGATTTTCAACGTTATTTATTTTCCAGAATTTAGATCAATTTCATGTGTTATCCAGCATTTTTTCATGATTATCAATCAACTTTCTGCACTTTTTACCATTTTTGAAAAATTTTCACCCAACTTTGATGATTTTTTACATTTTGTTATTGATTTTTGATCTATTTTTTGCATTTTTTTCTATCTATTTTTATCAAATTTTTAGCAAATTTTCGACAAATTACAATAATTTAGGTAATTTTTTTACAAAATTTTCAATAATTTTTTTGATTTGTAATCAGTTCTATGCATCGTTTTACATTTGTCTAATTTTCATTTAATTTTTGATAATTTTCCAACTTTTTTTTCATACTTTATGCCAATTTTCAAAATTTTTTCGTGATTTTTGTTTAATTTTTTAACTCTTTTGTTTCATTTCTATTAAAATTTTTCATGATTTTTAACGATTTTTTTTAACGTTTTAGATCAACTTTCATCTCCTTTTTTCAACAATTTCTCGTGTTTTACTACCAATTTTCTATACTTTTTTCCCATTTTTACTAAATTTTCACCGAATTTTTGACATTTTTTCATGATTTCTGATTAATTATTTGTACCTTTTACCCATCTTCATCAAATTTTTACAAAATGGATTGCTATAATTTTCAATGATTTTCTTCATAATGTAGGGAGATTTTCATCAATTTTTTCACTTTTTTTTATGGTTTTTGATCAGTTTTCTGCATCTTGTTTAACACATTTTCATTCAATGTTCGTCTAATTTTCGATGATTTTCAACAATTTTTACATATTTTATGCCAATTACAACACGTTTTTCTTGATTTTTGAACAATTTTTTTGCATTAAAATTTCACCATTTAAAGAATTTTGGCGATTTTTTTTCATATCTCGGATCAATTTAGTTTACTTTTTAATTCCTTTTCGTAAATTTTTTAGCCAACATTGGATGATTTTCAATAATTTCATAAAATTTAGCAAATAAAGAAATACTCCATGTGCACTTTGTGCTCGCTTTAGATAGACGTATATTCAGTTTTTTCCCTTCCAAGTAACGATATGCAACCATTAAATCATCTGTAGCTATATTTCAATAGCCACAAGCGATATAGGCTAAACTTTTAATTTTTTTGTGCTCAAAAAGTGCAACTGTAGTGTTTGTCCAAGGACCTTTGGCTGTAATTAAAATTGTAGGGGGGAGTAATTTTTTTTCAAAAATGCGAAACTTCTGCCTGTCTGTTTTTTTTAGCATGCTACCAGCCGCCTGTTCGTAAAAATTATGAGTAAATTCAAAAGTGAAATTAGACTATTTTGCGCGTTTAAATACGTACGAAACAATTATACCAGCGTAGTCTGAATTTTTACCAACGCGAATCGATAGTGGTACATGAAAGAAAAAAATGATAGAGCTCAATAAATACCTACACCTACAATGTATGAGTTGAAGTACGACGTCGTGTACAGACCGTTTATCAAGGTATTAGGTGAACATTGTAAAGTGAAAATGAACTCAATTGAACCTCGAAATCTTGACCGAATGAAGACGATACTGCAAGGACGGAGGGAGTATAAGACGATACCTAGCAAGAGAGGAGTATGGCGAGAGGAGGGAGCCTTAGTTAGCTAATAACTCTTAGCATAGTATGTATACTAAACGAGAGTAGGTACTCAACTGTGCTTCAGCATGATTTACAAACACGCCCTTTACCAGCTTATAATTTAGATTTATAAGTTATTCAGTTCGTTTAGACTTATATAGCGGCAAACTGCAACTAACTTGTTTAACGGATAACGAGTTAACGAGATTTAGCAGCATTCAACGGCTCGACGGTCCATTATACGCGCGGGAGCGATAAAGAAAGACCGACAGCCACGGCCACCAAAACGACGAAGATGAAAGATGCACGATCGTTTCTTAATAATTAGAGATCAGGAACCGCGCGCAGGTAAATAGTATTTATTAGTACCTCTTTTGTTTTGTTGTTTCGCAGTACAGCATTTTTCTTACCATGCTATACACAGATCTATCAGGGGTAAGGGGGAACAGGCAGAGAACAGAATGAGAAGAGTGGGCCCTCCAACCGTCCGCGTCCTTTTGGTCGCCGCGTCGTATTAGTAACGTATTTGAATAATTGCCGAGTCGGCTTCGCCTGCAGCCGGTGTTTATTTTCAATCAAAAATTTTCATATTATCCCGTACCTGCGCATAGGGTGATTAATCAAACCTCGAATTAGGTATCGAAGGCTTTAAATAATTGTGGGAAGGGTATCTTCGTCCAAATACATGCTATGTACACTGTACACTGTACAGTAAAGAGCTAGGTATTAAATAGATCAATTCCACACCGAGTAGCTGAGTAATAGTGCGTGAGATACAATAATGAAAATCACCTATCAAAAAGAAAAAGAAAAAAAAAAGTACAAAGTATCACACGACGAGAAAGTTAAAATGAATCGTAGGAACATTTGATAGAAATCACGCACTACGTTTACGTTAATTAAACAAAAGGCTTCACCAGCATTTCTTTTTTTTTTTTTGCTCCTTGCTCAGTATGCGGACTTGATTTTCAACCAAATAAACCAACACAAAAACAGCAAAATGTCCTTCTTTGTTTACATACTGGAGAGTAGGCATACAATTCATATAAAAACTACTCCTCTTTTGTTAGTTTTCTTGACCATGATCTAACATTCATGAATGGACACTTGGACACACATATCCTCATCTCCTATTTATCCTGTTTTGTATTTTAATTCTGTTCGATTTTAAACGCTTGTTACGAGAGACATATTCACTAAAATAAAATGCAACCTATTTCGAATGGTGTTTGATTTCTTACAACAATTTAGTCGATATCCATTTTTTTTTTTTGTTGCTGTAATTCCCAGTGCGGTTTTACGAGTGGTGTACTGGTAAAATGAGTACCTACGTGCTTCGGTTTCTAAATATTTATATTCATGGTCTATAATGTCATTCCTGCAAACTATTATACGATGCATTGTGAGTTTCAATGCGCCTTTATGCCGTGATTTCTTAATCTAAATTTCTGCACAAACATAAATCTACCCGGTACTCAATCACATAAAAATATTTTACCTTCCATCGAGCGACTGACCATGTGTTAAAAATTTCTGGTAATTTTTGACACGTTCTTCAAAAAGTAAGCTCCAAAAATCTTAACAATCAGTATAATATGGGAATAGTATGAGTACTCTATAATTATGAAGTAAATCTTTTATCTTACCCCCCCCCCTTCGCCCACTACAAACAGTGAGCGTAAAATACTTCTTATGCAACATTTACCTATTTGTCCAGTCAAATTAGCGCAAAAAATAACAAATTTTTTTCGAAAAGTAGTAGATCACCACCCTCTAATCAACATATCCACCATTTGTGCCTCAAAAACAGGTACTTTAAAAATAACTTTGCCTAACTTTGTTCCTAAATGAGATACAGAAAAAAAATTGAATCTAAAAATGTAGCTGGTTAAATTTCCAATGAAAAAGGTCATTACATATTTCTATCGAAAATCAATTGAAACATATTAAAATGGTTTTGAAAAGGACGTGTTATGTGGTAATGTGATGTTCAGCGTGATGCTTCTATCGCATCACCAGACCCAGTGACCAACGCTTATAGACACTCGGGCTTAATTATCTTTCAGCATACCAAAACACAGAGTGGGCTGAATTTCGCTTTTTTTTTTTTTTGGAAATCTACAAACGGTTGGGTCATAATAGTTGCGAAATGACCGAACAATAATGTGATAAAAATTTCAACTCGCTAAATCAATTTTTTCAATTAACAGAATTGATTTAAAATTCAAAAACTTTCAAAAAAATCGTAAAAAAAATGTTTTTGAAAATTTTTTGAAAAATGAAATTACTACCCATATTTAAACTCAAGATAATCGTTTGTAGCGAGTTTTCACTACTACCCCTTTCTTAAAAAGTTTTTAAATAATGTCACATTTAACGTTTTTCCACGATTTTCTAAAAAACATGACGAAATTTTTTTTGAGAAACATGCCCCACCCCTCCCCCCTTAAATAAATGCATGACACGAATTTCAGATGGTTAAACGCAATATTTCAATTTTACTTACCGGAGCTGATTTCATGTTGAATCAGAAGTGGAATATCAATGATCCAGGGTTAGATAGTTGTGAAAACTACGATGAGAATAAATCTATTTCACGCATAAAATTAAAATAATTTTAAAACATAACGTAGTACTTTTATTCGGACAATATTTGCTTCAACATGAGGTAATATAGCATTTAGTCCTCGTAATTCGTTTAGGTATGCAGATAGAGAATTGAGTTCGCGTGTATACGAACTTTGGCCGCTGGCTCTCGCGAGACGATTGAAACATCACGCGGAACATCACGTTGGCGCACAAGGTGCCCTATTTCAACTCATTTTAAAGCGTTTCAATCGAGTTTAGAAAAAAATATATAATTACCTTTTTTATTGGAAATTTGACAAGCTACATTTTTTGATCGAACTTTTTTCCTGTATAATAATTAGGAACAAAATTAGGCAAAGTTATTTCTAAAAAACCTATTTTTGGGGCACAAATGAAGATATTAGATGAGAAGCATCAGTGCCATTTTGTCTGATTTTGGATATGTTTTTAGGAGACGGTGATCCAAAATACTGCAAAAAAATTTCATTCATACATTTTTCATTATTATTCGACGTAACGTCTTAACCCTCAAAATCTGCTTGAAATTTCAGTACAACTAGTTCTTAATAAATGATTACAATTATAATAAAGTTATTCCATCTTTTTTTTTTTTTAAAAAATTTAATTTTCGAACAATATTACAAACATTGTCAATACACAAAAAAGAGGATTAATTGTACAAAAATACGTATACAAAAATATAATATACAAATTTATCGATGTTTTTTTACCTACAATAGCGTAAATAATTTTTCGTATCGGTATTTTAAAAATAGGTATTTATTTTAAAAAATATACTTAGGTAGGTAGGTAATCTGAAACATTAAAATGGAAAAATACGCTTAGATCGATATTCGGAGTACCTGAATAAAGAAATCATCTACTTAAAAATTTTGTTTCGTAAAAAGGTATAAAAGATAAAAGTAGGTATAAACCAACGAACAAAAAATTTCGCATAAAATATAGTTTCAACTCGTCCAATCTTAATATTAAATATCACTAAAAAATTACGTATACTATTACTTTTTAGAAACGTTAACAACTTTTTGGAATGTAGTATAACGCAATAGTAGTTTTCTTTACAAAGCAACAGGTACAAAAAAAAAAAAATAAATAATAACAAAAAGAAAAAAAAACTTTAATCAAAATTTTCGAAAATTACAGGTAGATATCTTCCTAAATGCAAAAACGAAGCCGTTTTTTTGTCTTTTTTAAAATCAGAATTATCGGCAAATAAATCGAATAAAATGGTACCTTCTTCCAAAAAGCTATGAAAAAACAAATGATAAAAATGAAACTCGTACGAAAAAAACTTAAAATAAAATAACATCGATAACGAAGCTAAATATCGTGGTAACTAATAAAAAATTAAGAATTAAAAACTTTCAATCACATTCAAACATCAACTCGAATTTTATTTACAAGAAAGATCAAATAAAATGTATTTAAAACGAATTAGAAAAAAAAAAAAACGAAAAAAACGCCATATTTCGACTGGAAAATGGAGAAATAATACATTTCATCGTAGGTATATATTACAATGTTCGGCAGATAAATGAAATATGAAAGTTTACATAGGCTACATATTTTGCTAAAATGCATTACTTTTTTTTTACGTAGGTAGGTATCGTACAAATAATAATAAAAAAAATCAACAAAGCTAAAATAAATTTATCGAAATAAAATAAAATAATAAAAAAGGTCATCTTGGTGTAGAAAAAAAACCATCTTATAGGTAGGTAACTCGAAAATTCAATGTAAAAAAAAATTAAGAAAAAAAAACGTTGTTATGTAAATATGTAAATTACGTATTTCAAGTTCCAAAGTCTTAATACAGATATTACTGACGAAGTCCAACTTTAAATTTACAATTTCGTAGACGATAAAGTGAACGATTTAATCGAACTGGATTTCAACTTTATCGTCGGATTAATAAAAAAAGTAAAGGCAGTAGTAGAAACTGTCAGATTTACGATATTAAAAAGATGTAATCCTTTTTACTTCTATTTAGATTATGTCTGGAAAGAAGGAGAAACTAAATGCATTTAAATACACATTTCTTTATATCAACAATGATTGAAAAGAATATTAAAAGAGATGGGAGAAAAAACAGACGTCTACGTGAATACTGTGAAATGTTTGACGAGTACATAATACATTAAGGCACCAGGTACCACAAAAAAAAAAGAGATGTGTAACCCAAGTTTGACTCACAACCTCTTTAAATTTCTATAGGACTAGATATAGTCTTTTATTTGTGTGGGCATTTTTTTTCTTATTCTTTCATAAGCAAGAAACTGTGTTTGTTTTGTAGTAGGTAGGTAAGTATAATTAAAAATGGAAGCTAGAGAAAGAAAAAAGTGAACACTGAGCGTTATAAATAAGCCAGAGACATTATGTTAATGTAGATATTACGCTTTTTCTTATCGATATCTAAATCATAGTCACATTGAGCAATTTAAAATTTTTCTTTTCTTTTTACACCTGCTATTTGTTTGAAGATTGGTATTTGAAAAGAATTTTTCGTCCATAAACTTGGACGAAAATTACAACTTGTGAAGGTTCAAAAACTCCCAACTCCTCAAACTGAGGAATGAGTTAATGGTACCTTTTTATTTTTTTTTTTAAGAAAAAAAATTGAATTAATTTTAGGTACCTAAATCAAGGATTGAAAATCTAACGAACAATTGAATTAATACGCGTCAGTTACATTAGGAAACTCTTAAAGATAATTTGAGATCGTCAACAAAAAAAAAAAAATAATAATAAATAAATAAATAAATAAGAAAAATATACACGTAGACTATGTACACGAAAAGTAATTTGAAAAAAATTATAATACAAGACTACTTAGAAAAAATAAATTGTAAGAGACAAACCTGCCCGAGCAAAGGAGGGATGATCGTAATTTTAAACAGGTCCATAGTTACTGAATGCTGTGCGCATGTCCTCTTCGAGAACATATTCTACGGAATTCTCGGACAGATGTTTTTGATCACTCAAGCTCGAGGCAGGATATTGTTGTCATACGTGACTAAGGGGCGCTTGCTGTGATTGTTTGATCATATGGTGGTGTAAATTACTAGCGTTAGATAAATGATGACTGCCCAATTGTAGATTGCCGGTCGGCGTTATATGCGGACCGGAAAGTAAACTGCTGCTGGGAGCCGGCACCGGTGGCACCGGAATCGATGGTGGTAACAAGTATTGTTGTTTGACTACACGAGGTTTGGTACCGTTGTTGATTAAACTGGATTTATGGTTTTTACCGGAACTGCTACCGCTACCGAATAACCTTTTCCAGAGTTTTTTCCACGATCCGAGTGTTTTTCCGGACCATATCCAAACGCCGGATGTTATACCGACGGCCAGAGCCATAAAGTATTTCAACATCAGCACTGGAAATATTGGCTTAATTCTGACCCTGCTCTCTGGCTGGTTCTCGGTGCAACTGCACACCAATGATGTCATCCAATCGTTGTACAGAGTAGATTCGTAGAAATGACAAGCGATCAATACGGTAGCCGGCAACGTATAGAGTACGCTAAATATACCGATACGTATCATTAGTTTTTCCAACTTGTCGGCTTTGCTGCGACCTCCGAGACCGCCTTGATTCTTGAATACGCTACGAATACGGAACAAAGACAAGAAACCTCCGAACAGCAACGAAATACCAATTATCAGGTACACGATCAACGGGTACAATACAAATTTACGTAAATTATCCGGGTTCTGATTTCCGACCGAGCAAATTCCAGCTACTGGATCACCGTCCACCGCAGACATGATTAGAACACCGACAGATTTCATTGTCGGAATTAACCAGGCTGCTAAATGGAAATATTGCGAGTAGCTAGCGATCGCTTCGTTACTCCATTTGAAACCAGCTGCCAAGAACCAGGTAAATGTTAGAATGACCCACCAAATAGAGGAGGCCATACCAAAAAAGTAGACTAGCAAGAAAACCATAGTACAAGGTTTAGGTCCATTGGCGCTGTACACGATCATTCGATCTTCGCAAGCGACTTCTTCGTGTCCCAAAAATATTCTAATCAAATATCCGACGCTGACCATGAAATAGCATCCGGATAAAAATACGATCGGCCTTTCCGGGTATTTAAAACGTTCCGTATCGATAAGAAAGGTGGTCAATGTCATCAAAGTAGCTATACTACACAATCCAGACCACACAGCGATCCAAGTCGTAGCAAATTCTCGTTCTTCTTTGCTGATGAAAGCTCCTCTGCAAGGATAAGCGCAATTGTTCACCTCGCCTACGGTGATGCTGCGATTAAACCAAGGCGAATCGTGTCCGATTGTTATCAAAGGCGAGTGACAACGACAACTGCATTCTGGATTGGATGGAAACGAAGGATCCAAAGCGAATCCACCACCACTGCCGCCACCGTATTCTCGGCAACCTTTTTTCTTTTGGCCTGGTTTACATTTGGGCAACGGTACAACGGGTTTGCGGCCACCCCTGTTTGTATCCGACACCGAACCGGGATCGCTCTTTTGTTGCGGAGGTGCCATACACAGAGGGTTCTCCTCCACCGTGGGCAGCTTATCGCAGGCCATTCGTTCGGGCCACGAAAACCCATATTGTTTCATGAGCGGCTCGCATCCGCTACGTGCGCTTTCGCAAACGCTTCGGCATACTTTCAAAGGCCTGTGAAAGTCTTCGAAACATATCGGCGTGTACAACGAGCACAAGAAAAACTTCAAGTCGGGAGAACACTTGATCTCCACCAGGGGCCAATACTGATGCACTTCCAGGCCGGCTTCTTCTTGATTATCGTGATTTAGCTCGTTCGGCATGTAAGTCAGATTATATCCGATGCCTTTGCACATCGGTATGGTGATCTCTTCGCAACGACTACCTCCATTCGAATATGAAGAGCCGCTCGAACTGGAGGCGATGACCAGCTGCTGGTCCCCGAAGCTATCGCCAACACTGCCTCCGTGTGCAGAGTATTCCAAATGGCACAGTGTAAATAGTAATAACGAAGTTAGACGATAAATCGACATTATGTCAAATGACTAGAAACGGAGGCGTCTTTTTGGTTTGTGTGACGTCGTGGAATTTTTTAGCTCGTCATATTCTACCAAAGTCAATGTTTCTCCACCTGCGAACATACAACAAATATACGAAAATTAGTCAAACACGATGGACGTGGGTTTTGATCATTATAAAAATAATCGTATACGTTATTTTCGATTAGTCTGATTTTTGTAAAACATTGAAGTTGAGTAGGTAGAAGAATTGTTCCATTCGTGGAATGAAGAAAATAGCACCGATTTACGGTAATTTTTCTCAATCAGTGTTCAGGAGTAATGGCTAATTTTTAAGCTGGTATAAAATAATTCAAAAAAATACATCCATGATTTTTAGTAGAGATGCTTGTGAGACAAACAAAAGCTACTTTTTCAAAACTGTGTGAGATAGTGTTGAA
This sequence comes from Ferrisia virgata, assembly GCA_900060175.1. Classification (NCBI taxonomy): domain Eukaryota; kingdom Metazoa; phylum Arthropoda; class Insecta; order Hemiptera; family Pseudococcidae; genus Ferrisia; species Ferrisia virgata. The sequence continues at coordinate 7,817 of FIZR01031710.1, read as the reverse complement.
AAATCAAAACCACCGAATTTATGTGCTAAATTTCAACCGCCTGGATGCCCTAATTTTTCGAAGCTCTGAAGGGACGCAAGAGGGCTGAAAAGTCGAAGGCTCCAGGCACCCATTAGAAAGGGAAATATGCGCTGGATGAACTTGAAAAATGGCACAGACCAAATCTAGCCTATGTACAATCACCTGTTTTGCAGCGATGAGGGGATGCAATGGGGCTGAAAAGTCTGAACCACCTGTACTCTCTTGTACATGTGTAAAATGTCAGCATTCTAGCTCGATTGGGGATGGGAGCATGTGAGCAACTGCCTTTTTTCAAGGTTAAAAAGGGAGAATTCTGATATCTTCTCTTCTAATTGACGTAGAAGGCTAATTATTGAATATGTCATGCAACTTTCGATTCTCTATCGTTTGATTTGAAGACGAACAATTTTTGGAATATGTCTTTAGGTGCTAAATTTTAAACCCAAGATCACCCACACAATATTATTTTGAATTTTAAATTCAAATCTGTCGCATGTATGAAAAATATGCGTAGTGTGTGCTTATCTGCAAATGAAAAGAAACGAAATCGATGTAATTACCCAATACAAAGAATAGACGAATCACATTCAGACGAAATCAATGAGAGGGGTAGGGAAGTACGCACATACACACACACACACACACATATGGGTACTGAGTAGGTACAGTAGATACACACATACGTAGGTAGTAGGTATATAAGGTGCATGTATTGTATATGGATGAGAAACAAGCCTTCTTGAACGTACCAACGTAATATATGGTTTAGGCCAAGTCAAGTGTACTTGGCTTACTTGGGATTGCCTTTCATGTGCTACACGAAGCCGCCTATTACAATTGAGCACGTAATAGCTGTTACCATTAAGCCTCCCACGTTGAGCTGATCAAAGCAAATGTATATTCGTATTTTTTTTTTTCACAATAGCCTTTGTATTTGACGCTCGTCGAGCTAATTGCTTCGCTTTTAATCAACGTTTGCTAGCTTTTCGATACACAAGCTTTTTTTTCGCGACCGCGTTCTTTTTGGCGGCATTTTTTTTTTCTTTCCGAGTTTTTTCCACGCTCCGAATATTGCGTGCCGAAACTAAACGCAACGCAGCCCCCGGACCCACGCGTGTCACGTCAAAAGCACAAAGATAGGTACGTAATTCATATAACTCATTCACCGCGCGCACCGTTCTGCTCCTCTGTTAGCGTTTCGTATTGTATTGTATTGTATTTCAACGTGGTACAGCGAAAATTTTTCGCTTTTTTTTTTAAAAAACTTTTTTCTCTCTCTAATTTTCATACAAACGTAGTTCTTCTGTGGAGTATTAATTTTCACTATAGACCCAATGTAGATGTTGTAGTTTTATACATCGACTTTCGCTTCCCTTCAGTTTTATTTTTTTGTATACTGAAGATTTCCTCTTTTCGTCGTTGTTTGAGTGGCTTATGAGTCAGGTTTCGTGTTGTACTTGTACATTAAGATGGAGTGGAAAAAATACCGTACTTTGGATTTTGACCAAATTCACGGAGGTAGTTTTTTCTAAAAAAAAAAAGGGTGGGGAGAGGAGGCAATGAGCTATGAGCTCTCAAAGTAAGATCATAGTATAAAAATATTCAGTCGTTCGCCATTTATACCTTCTAAAAATTGTGGCTTGATTGCAGAGTAATTAAGAGAACATAATTTTAGAATTTGAAAAGAGATGGTGTACGGAATGAAATTGAAAAAGAGCAATAATCATCCAAGAAACCAACTACCTATTTTTTTTAGGTAAGAGCAGAATAATGGAGCTAAAAAGTTAAAATCTCCAAAGGACTTATTAGTGGTCTTTACTAAACAGAAATGCCAAATTTCAAACATCTACTATTATTTGACTGGGAAATAAGCACAGAACTGACCTTTTCCCCTCAGCATATTTTCTTCAGGATCGGGAACAGCTTATTTTTAACTCAGAAATATCCTCATTCGTATGTATCAAAACTGCCGCCGATTTAAGCCTATTGGTCAATTTTGAGTGGTCTGAGGATCGAAATTAGTAACACAAATAAATTATTGAATAAATTAGTATGACCGACACGCCCAAAAATGGTCTCCACAGTCTCCTAGAACCCCTAAGCCTATATTGTTGGTATTTCCTGTCTAACATCACTTGTAAAATCCATAGAATGTGAGAGTGTGGTTTTCATTAAAAATACTTCAAACTCTTTGTATGCAAAGAGTGAACATCGAAAGAATGTAAGTTTTTTGATATTTTTAATATAATTGATACAATAAACTGTGTTCAAGGTCACTCAATTTTTTTCGACATTTCAACTTGAAATCTTAAAATCAATTTAGGGTTAAGGACATCTTTAATTTTCCTCAACATCTCAACTTAAAATCATGAAAACAATCCATCATAAAATAAGTCCACTAATGTCATTCTAGATCATAAAAATCTGTCCACTGATGCCAGTCCAATGATGACGTCACACTGTTGATGGTTCACTAATAACACCTCTATAATTTTCCTTAACATTTGAACTTGAGATTATAACAGTTCTTTACATAATAAGTCCACTGATGTCACATCTCTAATTTTTCCCAACATTTCAACTAAAAATCATAAAACCAATCATTCATAGAATAAGTCCATTGATGTCATTCCATGTCATCAAAATCTGTCCACTGATGTCAGTCAATGATGATGTCACACTGTTGATGGTCCACTAATGTCATCTAATGATAATGGTCAACTGTTGACAATTCCTCAACGTAAGAAATCAAAATACAGTTACACTACCGGAGATTCGGAAAACCGGTCATGATCAAAATATTCCTGTGATTGGTCGTTTTTAGTGCGTTTAACAATTATCACAGGATTACGTTTCGAGCACTACCAGTTACAACAGACATAATTAGACAGCACGCCATCTGTTATCAGAATCAAAAAGCTTGTAACTGGTTTAAACGCCTACTCGTGGCCCAGTGCTGAACTCAGGGGTTGTCTAGCGATGCGGTGAGTTACCTGTAGATAGCGTAGAAAGCAACGGGAAACTACTACGTGAAAGCTCAATAAAAAGATCTCCCTACAAATCATCCTCATTCTATAGGTATAGAGAACACGAATGTGTTGGCCTTACCCACTTGGGTGTATCAAAGGATGGCAGACGGTCGATTTCAGGCGACTTGAGACTTATTTGATTGAATCGGGTGATAGAAAAAAAAAAGATTCATATGAAGAACGAAAAACGAAAAGATAAAATCGGTTGTGTCAAACGGGAAAAATCGTTCATGATAAAAGCTTCGGATTCTCAAGCAAAACGGATCAACAAACCGGATAAACTGTTACTATCCGAATCGAATCGAAAATCGGATTCAGAAAACTGGATATTTGTTTAACTCTAAATTAAGATAATTAGGGCCAAGCATACAAAACTACAGAAAATGAACAAAAAATTATTTTTCATGCTTATTTATATTAAAACAATGAAAGAAACACCAAAATAGCTGCCATTAGTGGAAGAAATTTCCATTTCTAGCAGAAGTTAATTCCCGTGTACCAACGATAGAAAAAAGTAGGAGAAAAACAAAATCGAGCCTGAAAAATACTACTACAACGGTAGTCTCTAACATGTGGGTAAAAGTTGAAAAATTGTCCGTCTATATACGATTCGATTCGATTCCCAAATGATTCGTCGGCTCTATCTATCTACAAAACATCTCCATTCGGTTTAATTCATCTGGACGTTGTCGAGCGTTGGAATTCGAGCAGGCTAACTGACCATATAGGTCTGCTTCTGGATACTGGCTTATAGTAACCGTAGCTATCAAAACGCGTAGACAAACATATCGAAAACTCAAAAGCTATATCTGGGAGGAAAAAAAAAACACCAAAAAGGCGAAATGAAGGAACGAAGGCAAAAAATACAATTTTATTGCTCGGCTTTCAAAGTAAATTCCCGATCGTGAGTTACGTGCGTCGGATAAATTGCCCGCCTTAACAACAATCAAGAGGAAAATTCGACGTGAGAATTCGACGTATGTACACGACAAGAAGGGCGCAAAATTGTTGAGGAAAGATTGTAAAAACGAACCGAGAAATAGAGCGGCTTGTGGCGAAAAAGAAAGCAAAAAAAAAAAAAAGGTAATACCTACGATGATGTCGAGCGTAGACTCGTGCGAAAATAGACGCTAGGGGCATACTGACAGCTTTTCGCCAAGGTTTATTTTCAAACTAGTCCGAATTTCATTTACTATTGATGAAGATTTCACGATGCTCTCGGGTATTTTTAAAGCAGCCAATTCGACCGCAAAAACTGCACCAGAAAATGTTCGACGAACGACCAACGTCGTCTAGAAATGATGAAAATAGAAAATTCACGCTTAACGGTCCGATTTACCAAATTAAATTGCAACGTTCGAGTCCAGAAGTAGAGGTCTACTCGGTAGTGAATTTTTTTTCTTACTTCCATACGACGACGTGGACGAAAAGACGATCGTATATTTTTTTTCATTCGCAGCTATCGGGTATGTGAGCTTGGTTTTATTCTGATTTTTTTTTTCCACAGAGCAGAACGTCGATGGAGTGAGGTGTAAAGTAAAAAATCCTAGTCGAAATAAGGGTTTTATCGTTGAACAACGAAGAAGGAAGTGATCAGTCGAGAGAGGGAGCGCTTAAATGTTCTTTTTATGATTTAAAATTCATTTAAGTATGTTGAAATTTTCACTCTGTAAAGTTTTAGCCTAATTTCGTGAGCCAGATCGTTAATGCATACTTTTTTTTGTCAAATGCAGCGTTTTCAATTTTGCAAGTATTAAGGTCGCAAATGAAAAATAATTAAGCGTGTTTCAAAGAATAATGCTGATTTGAAGTAATGGAATAGTTTAATTTCAGCCAAGTCGGTTCCGTTGAAAATTACTGCAAGATTTCTCTAAAACGACAGAACGAAATTCGATGAATTTTATATTTATTGTGGAAAACAGTACCCCCGACAGGTGTACAGAGCCCTTTTTTGAATTTTATATTTTAGATTAAAATTATTAAAGATTGAAGAAACTTGGAAGAAGTGCTCTCGTTTAGCATGATAATTTTAGAGAAATCCTGCAGAAACTTCTACCAGAATAGATGAAATTTTTTAAAAGTGGCAAAAATTCCGATCAAGCAACTACTCAAATGGATTCAACTGTTCTGTTATTTCAAATTAATATTATTCTTTGTATTTTGCTGAATTCTTTTCAATTGTCAACTCTCAAAAGAGAAAAAATGGAAAATTTCATTTATCTAAAAAATACTGCCTCAGAGATTGGGTATGCTACTTTTGCAACGCTAAGTTCCACCTTAATAAAAACCAGAACACCATAAATTACCAAACAAGGACGAATGAGAGGAGGGAGCATCAGCGAAATCCATTTTGGGATTCTAGAAAACCGTCAAGATTATTTCTGAGCGTGTCACATACTTATCTAAGTAATTTTATCACTTATTATCCCCCATCCCATCCCCGAAGACTCTTGATACCGGCTAAAATCATTCAAATTCAACCAATAGACTTCGATTGACACCGCATTAAATATATATAAGTGGAGATGACCTTGGGTAAAAATTCAGTTAGGTCCAAATTGGGGGGGGGGAGCTGATATTTGGTATGTACTTTTAGTAAAGATCTTGGATGTGTCTGTTAGGAGGGAGGGGTCAAATTCCTTTTATCCTTTTACAATCTCAAAAACGTAGGTTTTTCGGTCATTTTTGTGGGTTTTCAAATTTGTTTTTGCTATATTCCCAGAACAAATTCAGTTAGGGAGTTGAAATTTGATACATAGATTTGGTAAGTGTTTCAAATACCATATTGCATAGTTTTTGTTATTTTTTTGAGTTCTCATTTACCATATCTCCCCTCAAAATTGAGCTGGAGGGCTAACATTGTAGCACTGATTCAGAAAAAGTATCGCATAGTATCATCTTTTTGTACTCGATGAGTGGAACAATTTACATATTTTCAATATTTTATAAAAATCAGGCTCAATGTAGGAAGGTAGGAAGGATGAGTGAGTGGGAGAGGTACTCAAACATATCATTTTTATGGTTTAAAACTGCGAAGTAATTTTTTACACGCCGAAAAAGGACGTCAGCACGACAAGCGTTTTTACGTTCAAATAGGTGAAATGAACGACAAACAATGATGAAGTTGCACGCCAGATAAAGCCCGACAACAAAGTAGTTATGAACGACAAGAGATAAATTATGAGATAAGAAATAAACACGCCTAAATAATATCATACACGATGTAATATTACTAGTTCGATTCTTGTTACTGTACGGACAAGTTTTCAGTTTTATTTTGTGACATATGACGGATTTAGTAATGAGCCAGACGATAACTGTTCTTAACCAAAACCAAAGAGATGGAAGAGTTCAGCCTGTGAGTGGCCCAAAGTGAAGGAATTCGAGTCACAAGGTAGGTCAACTTTTCGCTAAAATAGGTATAGTGTAGATTATCATCTAAATTCTATTTATTTAGATTTTCCCTGCAAAAGAGGCAGAGATGTATGTAAAAGAGAAACAGATTTGGAGTAAATCATCTACAAAGAGCTCGTTAGAAGGTAATAGAATAGAATATTGGTGTATTGCCCACAAATTATAAAAGTTCCGAATGTCACGGTTTGCGAACATAATAATCACGATCCAAATCCAAAGAGAGGTTTACAATTAGAAATGCAAAACTTTGTTAAGGAAAAATTCGAAGAAGGAATTCCAAAAACCGTATGCGATCATGAGAAATATGGGCAACCAAGTGTATTAGCTGAAGAGATACACACATGGTGCAGTGAAAGGACACACAAATCCCAACCAATGAAGATGAACCGTTCGTATTAGATCATTTGATACGTGCTGAGTCGCTCGACATCGACGAACAGGATCTCAAAATTGTTATCTCAACAAAGCGATTACTAAAAAGCTCTAGTTAGTCTGCCATGGTCCAAATTGATGCAAAATACAAATTTATCTGGCAGGGCTATCCTATTATGATTTTGGATACGAGCAACAAAGATCGAGTTTTCCATCCGTTCGGTTTGGCTATCTGTAAAAAAAGAGGCAACAGAGGACTTCGTATTCATTTTTCATGCTTTTCACAAGTTCGATCCCAACTGGAATCCATCAAGCCTACTTGTCCAATTCATGCTTTTCACAAGTTCGATCCCAACTGGAATCCATCAAGCCTACTTGTCCAATTCATGCTTTTCACAAGTTCGATCCCAACTGGAATCCATCAAGCCTACTTGTCCAATTCATGCTTTTCACAAGTTCGATCCCAACTGGAATCCATCAAGCCTACTTGTCCAATAATTTTATAATACCTCGTCGTTTTTAATCATTGTTTTACAAATTTTTTTGCCGCTTTAAAGTCGCTTTTTGGGGTTGAAAATTTTGGCGTTCATAATTTTATATTGTAGTTCAATGTAACATATTGTCGTGAATTTTTTAATTTGTCTCTTAGTAAATTATTTCGTCGTTCAAAACCTTTTTTTGTCTGGATAAATCATATCTTGTCGGCAATCCACGATTTAGTCGTGGAAATGATTTTGCAGTCGTGAACGTTCCTATGCTCGTCGCGATGACGTCCTTTCTGGTCTTCAGCTAAAATCACACCCTTTAAAATTCATCAAAAATACATAGCTCAGTGTGTTGAAATTTTCACATTTTCAAGCCAGAAGTGATTGATTGTTCGTAAACAGGGACGCTCCGACCGGGGGTGTGTGGGAGGTGTGACACCCCCCAGTCGTTCCTCGGCCAGAAAAAGTCGGCAAAATTCGTTAAATTTGAATTAAG
>FIZR01031707.1:0-30255 GCA_900060175.1 Ferrisia virgata | reverse complement strand
TTTTTTTTTTTTTTTTTTTTTTTTTTTTACTCCTGTTTGGCATTTACGAATCTTCTTATGCGTGCTTTCGCGATTGCTGCGATTGGCGAATGCGAAGGCGGCGCGGTACAGCGGCGGAGTTTTTATTCGTTCGGCGATAAGAGCACATCGGCGTGTCCTCAATGACAGATACAAGTAATAGAACAAGATGACAACTGCATACTAATGACCGGACAATAAATGATGTGCTGGCCAACGATATAACCAGATGTATCTGTCGTATTTACACACTCTATACATAAAACCTTATAATTACACAAATGCTGTTAAGCTGTTTAGTTTTTAAATAAAATCGACGTACGTATGTATCTGGTAATTGTCATTCACACAATAGTAGGTATCTACTATCTAGCTACCTATTTATATGCATACGTATGTGTATCGACGATAGAAAAAATAAATGTATGTGTAGGTAGGTAGGTAGGTAGGTAGGTAGGTAGGTAGGTAGGTACCTTTGTAAATGTTGTAGACTTGTATGTAGACTTGGCAAAAACAGATAAATCTGAAAGTGTTGAGACAGATCAATTCGAAATGCAGTGATATGAGAGCATTGAGCAGGTGGTGAGAATTTTCATCATTTTTACATGACCCTGGAGTGTTACTGAAAATAGAAAAAGAAACATCAATAGTTAAATGAACTTATTTGATTGAAATAAAAGAATCGACCTTGAACTCGGCCAGTATCAATTAGACGGGTATTTATTACACATTTAATCTTAATTACCTCTTAATAAGTTTCGAAGATTTTTATCTTTCGAATGCAAAATCGCTGTTCAATCGTAAACATCAATTAATTCGGATACATTTATAGCTTATATGTATAGGTTAGGTACATAATACTTATTTGGGCGCTAATGTACTCATACCTACACCTATATCTATATACATAGCATAGTGTTAAGTTCGACACAGACGAGCGAGAAAAACCGCGTTTCGGTGGTTGAAAAATCGTAAGATAAAGTAGATAAACATATATGTTCGTAAGTACGTATCTCTCTATCTATATAGAAAGAGATACGTACGTATTTAGCATTAAAAAAAAAAGTTATTATCTGTTTTTGATAAATAATGTTCCCCGAGATGACGACGACGATAATATCATTTAAAAACTTTTTAAAACAGATGCACAACATTTTTCGCTTATCTTTATATTTTCTGCTTTTTCTACGGTTCGATTAATTGTGTAGATAAAGAATTCATTAAAAAGTGGTTTAATGCTCGATTGTTGGCATGTGAAATAAATAAGAAATATTCATAAATGGCAGCAGAGCGACTAATAAATTTGGATATGGTCGGTATTAAAAAAAATTCCATTCGAAATTGAAATTGGTTAATTAACTCGGCATCTCGGTAGCGCGATAGTGTTTTCAGTCGTCAAAATTCCAACTTGTTGTTTTATCAACAGTTAGATTTCTTATCCTATAAGAAAAGGCACGAAGAAAGAACATAAGGATACCCATACAGACGTCTTACAGATCGGCCTAAAATTTACACGTTCGTTAGTCTTTTTTCGGTCAATATAAGTAGAAATTAATTTATAATGATCTTTTAAAAGCTAATAACTAGTGTACAACTAATTTACTCGTGGTGTAAAAATTTGTTCATCAATACTACACGTGTATTCATTTACCTTACTAATCATACTACTATATTTGACCCGATTTGTATGATCACTTGACTAGAAATTTCAGGTCACGTAATAGATAAGTTTCAATCAGTAGAAATGTGAAAATTTGAAGAAAAAAATACATAACTACGTACCTGGTTTATCTTCGTATTATCATTTGTTTGTGTTCGACTAAAAATTATCAGCAATCAGAAGTAGGAAATAGAAACGTTTGTTTTGGACGTACCCATCAGTGTAATAGCGAGCAGAGGTTGAAAAGCTAGCTAGCTACCGTCAAGATAGATGATTTAGTCTGGTCCTCAGATTTTCAAAATTATCGTAAAACATTGTTGGGGGCCCTTAAAAAAAAAATTTTGAGCGCAAGAACCACCCACTCCCGCCCCCCCTTATACTCGCACCACTACAGTGAAAAAACGCGTATTTCTTATTAAAAAATCGGTCACCTGTCTATGGTCGCTCTTTTTTTTTGTCGCAAACTGGTCAAATGTTCCGGACTAATCAGTTATGCATCAGTTAAAGCTTAAATTGAAAACTGATGGTTGATTGTGATTGCACCTTTGCTTGGAAATATTTTGCAAAGCTGTGAGAAAATTTTTCAATATACTCTATGAAAATTTCAATATCCCTTAATCGGAGTTTGGTAGCTGCTAAAAAGAAAATGGCTCAACGATAAATTAGTTGTGCAATGGTATTCTGGAAACTGTTTAGCTTAAAAATCATTCGGAACATTCGACCAGGGTGCGATTAAAAGCCACTTGCGGAACTTTCAACCAATGGTGCGACTAGTCGAGGGTCAATCTTTAACTTTTCTTTTTTTTTAATGGTACCTACTTGCGTTTTTCACGATTTTCTAAAAAAAATCACAAAGGAATTTTTTTTGAGAAATGTCCCACTCAAATGGATTTAAGACATCGATTTTAGATGATTTCAATTTTTACCTCAATAGACGATTTTTCAGGGTCAATTAAAAAAGATCTTTTTTTACATTTTTAAAATAAATTCATTAAAAATTGAGAAAATTATTTAAAAAAAAAATGTCATCACGAGGAACTTATTTTACCTATTTTAGACTCTGAAAGACAATTTTTCACTTTTTTCTCTTTTTTTGAGCCATTTATACACTAAACTTTTGTCTGCTGGAATACCAATTAAGAACGTCTGAAAAGGGCGTAATGGGGGGGGGGGGGTGATCTTAAATGAACGAAGGTAAATGTATTCGGTCTATTCTACTAATCATTTGCTGAGAAGAAAAAAAAATTAGTGATTTGAAAAAATACGAAAAAACTGCATAAATTGGATGAAATGAGATCCTTGTGATGACATTTTTTTTGAAGAACTATTGTCTCAATTTTTAACGAATTTATTTCAAGATAAGTAATTAGACAGTTGGACGTATAATTTGGACTAGATAAAGATGAAAATACTGAATTTAGTATGTCCAATTGATTATTCGAGTTTATCGTCAGTATTTAGACTTGAAAGGAGATTTATTACTATAGTGAATGAGGTTATGACCTTTTCGGTGGTTATAAGCTTTATACGAATATTTCGATTGACCATTGTTGATCCAATAAAATTAGCGATGGCACGATGGCAGTGATAATTGGTAAGAAATAAAAGACGCGTTAACTGATTTATAACCTTACACCACGAAATACCTACTTATGTTAGTTCATTTTTAGCCTTTTTTTTAATAGGTTTATCTTGCGTAGGTGAATTGATTTCAACGTGTTTCATATAGTTTATTGTTCTATTCGTTAATGATGAACACGTATTTGAAAATTCTTGTTTGAATGTTCTTTACGATTCTTCTGGTGTGTTGTATTATATTTTATGATTCTTTCGGACAAGATACCATTTTTTCTCATAAGATAACTAACCTTTGTTTGAATTTAGATTGCAAGATTCGTACGAATTAAAAAATTTTTTTCGCAAGAATATTATAAGCATTTTTGCTGAATGATTTTTTTTTCACCACGTTGTTGAATATTTTATTATAAGTTCCGTTATCATTTTCAAAACGTTACTCAAACAGTGATTATTAAATATTCGAATAAGCTACATTTTGTGTCTTTATAAAACACTCGTATGTTTCTTACGTTGACTTTTTTTGTGATCTGAAATATTGACCAACGCCAAAGGTATTACTTATTTTCTTACACTGCTGTTGTAAAATTTATAAATTTAATCATCATTGAAACTTTTGAAACGTTGAATAATTTGGCTGGAACTTCTTTCTGGAAATATTCATTTTCTTGCTCAAATTTGCGAGTTTTTAAGATTTTCTTCGAATGAACAAATACCGTAGATGCTTTTTAGTTCACATTAATTTTAGAATTTTGTATGAAGTAATTCAAAATTTTTATTTCGTGAATTAACGTGCATTCTTAAAGTTTTAATTCTATTGGGATGAACAAAGAGAAGTAATTAAAATTCTAAAATCTGCAATTTCGCGAATTGATAAATTTTTTAATTTAAAAAGAGGTTAATTAATTTTAGATTTTTCTATGACGTAATTGAAAATTTTACTTTCGTGAATTTACAATTTTTTTTTTAATAAAAAAAGAAAGAAAAAGATAGGAAAGGAAAAAAACTTGTAAGAAAAAAGAACGTAGAATCAAAATGAAAATGTTCGAAGGAAAATGATAAGAAACTGAAAAGATACAGAAAGTAAAAAAAAATGAACGCACACTATTGCAGTTAAGGAGTGGCTTAGCTGACTATTTATTTATTTATTATTATTTTTATTGAAACAAAAAATTATTTTCTCAGCTCGATACTGACCAAAATCGGTCAAATTTGGGCATCAGGGTTAAATTGGTGGCGAAAGACGAATTACATATTTTTGAGTACGGTTGACCTTGGATCAAAATTCAGGATGTGCCCAGTGCTGAGAGGTTGAAGCCACTAAAAATATTCCTTTTTGATCCAATCGATAGACTATTCGAAGTTGTATTACATATCTAAAAATCAGCCACCTAGATTAATTAGGAGGGAAGAAATGAGAATTTTTTCTACTTCTTGACCTTGAAAAAAGACTGTTCCACGCATGACCTCCTCCTCAAATTAAGGCAGGTGGTTGAAATTTGACATGTACATTTTGTAGGGGTCCTAGAAAGTCTCACTGTATCGTCTCACAGCTCGAAAATGTAGTTTTTTGGTTTGTTTTTCTCAGACATACCTCCGCTCCAAATTGAGCTCCTCCTGGCAGCCTTGAAAAAACATTTTTTTGTTAGGCTTTTCTTGTTTTTTGATTTTCTTTCTCGCATATCTACTTTTTGAATTGATCTAAAGGGTTGAAATTTGGTATGCAGATTTAATAGGCGTTCTTAGATGTGCTTTATTTTCGTGGCTTTAGCTATTCACTCCAACATCTACCTATATACCCTATGCAATTCGCATAATATCCGCTTTACTTTATAAAAATCAGGCTCAACAGCAACGCATTACGATGTTTTTTTTTCTGTTCATAAAAAAAAAATGTACCTTTCTTGTATACCAACAAATTGATACGAAAAATTAAGTTAAGTAATTGCCGATTGTGTACTTGAAAGATGAAAAATCCGTGTTTAACTCTACAAGTACTTAGTTCATTAGACGGATAGGGCTGACGGTGAACATTAATCGTGGATTTTTCATTACTTTTGAAGGTTTCAAATCGAAATGCATTAGTTAGGTACAAAAATCTAGTTGGAATGCGTTTAATACAGTATTACAGAGAAGTGCTTCGAATACGTAAATCAACCGGAGGCCCGAAAATATACGAAACTAATGATGATGTCACCAATAAACGACGATCTCCACGCAGATAAGAAGGCTCAACAACACATTTGCATTTTGTACACTCTGCTGGCTTAAAATCCGAACATTTTATATCCTTCTATAACTACCACATAACAAATAACCAGTTGCTCTTAGTCGATAGATCTCCCGCAATCGAACACGCTATATCGATCGTAGCCAGTACCCATACCTCTAGCTATAGGTTTTATCGATTAAGATATTATTCTTCCAAATAATGACATTAAGTATTTCAAGATTCGACGGTGGACACGACATCGACAACGACGACGACCACGATGATAATTGATAATTTCGTGTAATACGAGCGTCTTGCAGGTTTTTACTGTACAAGCTTCTAATTTTAAGCGTTGTTAATTAAATCACATAGCCGATAGTATGAAGGCGAAAAACGTTCCCATTGCAACCAACGTATGTATGTATGTAAGTAGATACCTCAAGTTTTTGGAAAATTTCAGCCAGCAAACTTGGTTCGGTTTTGCTGAAAATGAGATACGAACACGTGTAGAGTGTATGGAAATGGGTACGTGTTTAGGGTATGCGTAAGCGTACGCATTATACGTGTACGAAAATTGGTTTCCGTTGAAAATATGAAAAAATTTTAGCGCGTAGAAATGATTTGATTAACGATGCGATGGCGGTGGAGGCGGGAGGCGAACGATGAATATGATAAACCATGCACCGATACGTTTTTGAAATTTAACAAGGTCTGATTGGGTTGAAACATGTTGAAGGGAAGGTTTAAATGTGCACGGTAAAAAGATGGGATTCAATGAAGACGGGGTGAGGAATGGCAGCGAAGAGGGAACATACCACTAATATAGTTTCTTGATGCGTTATCTCACCTTGTTATCGCGAACTTATTAACGAGCCCTTAAACTAATTATTATTGTCGTACACTGCGACTTGGTTTCTCTGTTATGTGGCTGCTAGATAGTTGGGTCTTTTTCGTTCGAACGTGGTTGATAGTTGTTTTCTCTTTGTCTTTGGCGTTTCGTTACTTGGATCACGTATTTATCGACTGTGTACATCGAAAACACCCGCTATACCTACCCAGCTTCGAATACCTATTAATTTTGTTGGCTACCCTTTTACACTACTCAGTAGATAAGTTATCGCGGATGTAGTTTATTAAGCAATATCCCACGGTTTCGTTAATATTCCATCAATAGAAGTAAATATAATACTACGCCAGTAAGTACACATAGATAGATACCTGTGTACCAACGAGACTACTTGGTGTGTGTGTGTGTGTGTTTGTGGTTTTTTTTTTCATATAAAGGGTTAAGGGATACCAGGCGAGAACTAATACGTAATAACCGTCTAACCTAACGCATCCCGCGTTCGAATTATAATTTGTAAATTTTATTTTCACAGCTGGCGAAGAAGAAACATCATGGAACGAAGAAGATGAAAAAAGTAAAACTTCGTTAGAAGAGGTAATCAAAGAAACTACTACGACTACGGACGATGAAGGTGGAACGTCGCCTGGTCGTAACGCCGAATCCAATCTCGAAATGAACGGTGAAGATGCTCCCGTTCAAGCTATCAAAATAGAACCATCTTCGTCCGATTCTGAAACCTCCTCTGCAGTCGTTGACAGAGTCGATAGTGCCGAATCGGTCATTAAGAAAGCCAACTCGGTGGAATCTACCGAGTCTAATGCGGACGCGAAAAGCGTCGGCTCGATTGTTATTAAAACTGAACCTGTGGCTAGTCCGGTCAACGTTGCGCCGCCGATAAACGAGCAAGAATATTTGGGTGTATTGCCTCAATCTTTGCAAACAGGTAAGGTTATTCGAATTTGTATTTTAATTAGTTTTGCAGTCTTATCAAACCGTTAGCCGATATTAATGACGAAGTGCAACGGGTATAGCTGAAAAAAAAATGAAATGTGTGTTTAACGTGATTTAAAAAACATTAATTTTTTAAGAAATGGTCCCAGGACTCTAGGCCTATTTTCGTTGGTAAAGTTACCACTAATTTCAACTTCAGCTTCATTTCTGCCCGGCGATAATCTATTCAGCTGATTAATGCAAACTAGGAGGACATCAGGGAGAATTGCTTTCTTTTCTTAGGTGTCTCGAAATTCTTTCTAGCGATTTCAGATTTTTGGACAATTTTTGCCATTTTGTAGTTCGTTTTTCATCTTATGTGACATTTTAGTCAGTTCACTAAAATTCAGCTCAATGTTTTTTATTTTATTTTGTTGTTTTTTTTTAAATGTTTGTTCTGTAGATCGTTTTCCAACTCCATTTGTTTGTTTATCTACCTCAGAACCCCCCTCCCCTAAATTACATTAAAATTAGTAATTATGGTTTTAGAATTTTTGAACATTTAATTTCAGAATCCTGAAGCATACAATAGCTTTCCAGTGTAAAAAAAAATTTAGTCATATTGAATGTTAAAAAATGAAAAATCATACTATTACGGATTGTTTAGGAAAAAAATTAATAAATTTGAACATTTCACATTTCCTCTTCATTTGGCAGCAAACGTCTGAATTTTTACTCTGGCCATTGAACGCATAGGCAGATTTAAAAAGGACAACAAGAGCCGAAGCCCTCCATATTTTGAATTAGTCCCCTCCCCCCCCCCAAATTTCTGTATATGCCAAATTTCATGCAAATGACTGGAAATGTTTTAAAAACTGTTAAAATTTTGAGAAAATGTTTGGAACATTTTGAAAACAGATGGAAGTATTGAAATTTCAACAGAATTTAGGAATGATTGTGCTATAAATCTTGTTTTTCCCCTTGTAAAATCCTCAAAATTGGTGCTGAAACTTCGACAAATACACCTTTTCTGCTTGATTTACTATGTCATTTTGTTAATGAAAACCAGGCTATTACAGTCTATCGACTCATTGCCGATGAGAGGGAATATCAACAAAATCCATATTCGGGTCCTAGAAGACCGTCGCGACCATTTTTGGACATGTCAGATATTTATTTTATTTTTATTTTAGTCATTTATTCTGCTCGATACTGACCCAAATCGCTCCAATTCGGCCATCTGGGTCATATATAAGTGGTGATGATGCCCGTGGGTCAAAATTCAGGTTCGCCCAAATTTGGGGGACGGAGCTGCTGAGGGCCCATAAACGTAAAGATTATTTGTTTTTGAGTCAATCGATACAAGATCCAAAGTTATACAATATATCCAAAAATTAATCTCTTATGTCAATTAGAAAGGGAGATATGAGGGTTTGACCTTGAAAAAAGGGCTGTTCCTCCCCTATCTCTCTATCAAATTGACCTGGGAAATTAAAATTTGGTATGTACATGTGGTAGAAGCCCTAAATAAGCTTTTTGGTAGTTTCGTCTTTTCAGCTTCATTGCACCCCTCACAGCTCCTAAAATATGGTTTTTAACACCACCCCCCCCCCCACTGAAATCATTCACTCTGTTCGATACTGACTAAAAATAACATAGGGTCAAAATTCAGATATGCCCAAATTTAAGGGAGGGGATGCTGAGGGGGTAAAAACGCAAAAATTGTTCCTTTTTGAGTCAATCGATAGAGAATCCAAAGTTGTATAACATAACCAAAACTCAACCCAGTACATCAATTAGGAGGGGAGATATTAAGAGTTTTCCCCTTTTTTGACTTTAAAAACTGACTGTTCCTCCCTTATCTCCCCACCAAATTGAGCTAGGAATTTGAAATTTGGTATGTGGACTTGGTAAAAGCTTTAGATGTGCCTTTTTGAAGTATCAACTTTTCAGATTCATTACACCTCCTCACAGCCCCCAAGATGTAATTTTTTGGTCGTTTTTTCCTATTTTTTGAGCTTGTTCCTCGCATAACGCCCTTTCAAATTAAACTAGGAAGTTAAAATTTGGTATATACATGGGTCCTAAATGTGTCTTGTGAGAACCTCGACTTTTCAGCCCCATTGCACCCCTCACAACGCCGATTATGTGGTTTTTTTGGTCGGTTTTTCTTATTTTTTGAGTTTGTTCCTCGCATAACTCATCTTCAAATTGAACCAAGAAGTTGAAATTTGGTATGCTAATTTAGTACAAGTCTTAGATGTGTCTTTTGGTGGTGTCATCTATTTAGTCCCATTTCGGTCCCATTTTTCAATTCACAGAATGATAATATTTTACGAAAATCAGATTTTTAAAGTAAGAGGTACGTTGGAGTGAAAATTGAATTAAAAAAATTGTATATTTCAACCCCTTTTAATTTTTGGGTAGGCTAATCATTTTACATGTAAGTTTCATGAGTTGATCTACCACTGGTACAAGGGATAGGAGGTTTATGCGAAACACCCAGTATTTTGAGCAAATGAAAGTACTTATATGTATGTAGAATCATGTTACTAAGCCTAAAAATTATATACGTTGATCTTTCAATTTTGGAGCCATTTTAAAAAATGAAAGAGTAACAAGAAATTTAAGATTGACAAAAAACTCTTACGTATGTGTTATTTGAACCACTTGAATAACCGTGATATTAGATCACAAAAGAAAACTATCTTTCAAATTTTGACCATTTTCATTGAAGATACCTACTTGCTCTACGATTATGGAATGCACAACATATAATTTGAGCCCTCATCTCAAACGGGTGTAGGCGGGGAGTGCTATGAATTGTTATTTTAATATGGGTATTTTGAGAACGCTCGATAAAAAGAAACAAAATTTTTTCCTCAGTTGAGAACATTATTCTCTTCATTAAGTATCGAATTTGTTCAATAACACAATGTTAATGAAAGTATTTTTGTTAAAGCATATATTTTTCTACATGTACCCCCTTCATTAAACTCGTAGGAGTATATTTATTTATCTAAGTACGTAGTTATTTGCCGGAGAAAAAAAAGAGAAAGAAAGAAAGAGAAATTCTAAATAATTGAATACAAAAAAAAAAACAAAAAAAAACGCATTGTCTATGCGCTGTAGTTACTTTCGTAGAAATAATTTTTACCTTATCAATAGTTTTTCAGTCTTATCCTTGAAATTATCAAGTTAACACTCACGAGTAACTATTATCGCTGAAAGTTTAACGACGACATTCGAAAAAAAAGATAACTTTTGTCCTGAATATTTGAGTATTTCACGAAAATATTGTTATCGTGAATTCACCATACGATAATACGGTAAAAACGAATTTTCTCAACATGTAGTCGTGTTTTAATGGTAAACATGTTATGTGAATTTCAATAGAATCATACAATAATACAATGAGCATCCTTCCAAACAATTATTCGAAAATAATATAAGCCTTGCTGGAGTACCTACGAATACGAATAGGTATCCTTATGAATGAACTATACATGGTTGAAAACTTACCTACTCGAAATTTGAACTGATTACTCGACTCGAGTTGTGCGTTCAAATAAAGGAGTTTCATTTTCTTAAATACGTACATATGTACGTACTATATGTAACTTGATATGGAACTGAAATTCCAGTCTATCTACTATTTAAATCTATACGAATATAATAAATTTAATTTAAAGAGCAGATACGTAACGCTTTTATTTTTGAAAAATGAAATTTCGATAATTTTTCTCATATCTACGTTTTGCAGAAAAGTATAGGTAAGCATCGATTCTCGAATTAAACCCTCCTTTTTTGGAGTCCTTGCGTAAAAAAAAAAAAAAAAACTTATATGTAATGCAAATTGCATACGTACGTGAATAGGATGTACAGTACTAAAGCATAGCACAATCCTAACAACAAACGTGTATAACAAAATTTACATACGTTTTTAAAAAACCGGACATTATCTACTTTGGTATAAAATCAGGATAAAATTCGAAATATTTTTCGAATTATGAAATTGCTTAGTACAGTCGCGTTGACGGAAAAAACGATGTAGAATTAAAATATCATCGATTTTTTATTATTCTTTACTCGATAAGCAAAGCAAACAGATAAATGTAAACTGATAGCGAAGAATAATGTACTAAAACTCAACTCATCAAGTTTTTATCAACGCTGTAAAAAAGTTCTTTATCAAGAGGGGTAATTTTAAACCGAAAGCTTAAGATATTGTCGATAATGCGATGTGTCCCGTGATTATTCTATTAACAGAATTATTTCACCGGTTCCCAAATTTTTGATCAAAATTTAATTTTTTAACGCTCGAATTGAAAAAAAAAAAAAAAAGTTTTTCCTTATCGGTGAGGTGATATAATCTTCGATACGGATTGGTAACGCGAGTAATTACATTTAAGTACCTACGTACCTATAAAAAATCACAGTGTGGTAGATTTTTGAGAAGGCGTAGGGGAGAGTCGTTATGGTTTTCCGTATTAAAAAAAAAAAAAAAAAAATGAAGAATTTTTAAAATTTTAACTAGAAAATCAGGTAAAATTAGAGAACTATTTGAAAGTTCTTTTTAGTTCTTGAAAATGCTTAAGGAAACTTTCTCCATCCGTAAACCCCCCTCCCTTCCTCCCTTTCATGATGACAATGTTGACTATAAGTAGAAACACTACGTACTATTACGTGTAACTGTGCCTAGTTTAGCTTAGGTACCTTCAGTACTGCATAGTACCTTTACGAGCCTATTTGCTCTGTGTATATCCGCCTAATTCACATGTTTGTTATAAATGTTTGAAATTTTTCACTATAAATTCAAAGTATTACCTGCACTAGGAAAAAAAATTTCCAGCAGGATAAAAAATATGCTCGACTTAGGAAACGCTTAGCATAGGTATTTTCCTTACTAACGCAGTTTACCAACCAATGAAAGGTAGGCATCACAGGTATGAACGTGATACATGTGTTTGTAAATGCGTGACTCACGCTGATAAACAAAATAGAATTTTTATCTGTTATTTCCCAATAAACACATGTAAGTTTTATGTAGATGTACATGTATATGCGCGCACATATACTCACACATGCACACTCTTGAACCAACGTTATAGGTAGACTACATATATGTACACTTTAAATTTTTACTGTCGCCTAATCTAATCTTGGAAATATTTTTCCGTTTCTTTTTTTTTTTTTTTACAGCTTTAACGGGGGCCAGGTATTACCCGACAGTGATAAACGCAGCTTCGGACGCTCGCTTTAGAACTGAAACGTCGTTGGACACCAGGCAAGGTAAAGAAAAAAAATAAAATAAAAAAAAATTATTGAACAGATAATTGAGCGTATAGTGGTGTAATTGCATTAGTGCGTTTTTTTTCTTCACGGTTTAAAAATCATTTTACGTTGAAGTAATTTCATTACGGTGCGGTAAATGTGGTGAAAAAAGGTGTTAAAACAAAAAAAAATTGTCAACGTTTACTTTTTAATTTTTTGTTTACGTCGAATTTTATTAATTTCGCGTCGCCTCGTATTCTGCAAGTACCTTACCCTGTGCTACGTAGACCTACCATAGTGATCGAATAACACGGACGAATATGAAGATATGTATTCAACGGTGCAGAAAATTGTTATCGGTAAATACAACGGAATTAGGAAATTTGCATTGGTTTTAAGAGGATTTTATTCTAATGTAGATATTTACCTACTAGCTAGGTTTGTAGGTAATCAATTTGAAATTTATGTGCGTTTATATCGGGGTTGATAAGTGAAATGTAATTTCGAATGTGTTACCACCGCCACCACCACCACCACCACCACAACCATCATCACCACTACCACCACGTACACTGAAGCGATTATTAATTAAAAGTAGATGTTATGCATATAATTCATAACACTATCGTCTAAAACGTTAATTACTTCTGGTTTTGGAATTTCTTTTCGCAGAAAATACATATGTATAAGATAGATACACGTGTAAACGTAATAGAAATAAGGAATAGGGAAAAAAATATATATATTCATGTAGTTTTCTGGCATGGGTTTACCTAACGCATATGTATTTGTTTTTGTTTTAGGATTCATATGTCCTCCTTGTGGAATTAAGTTTAGCTCTTTAAGCACTCTGGAAGCTCATCAAACCTACTATTGCTCTCATCGACAAAAGAAGTCAAATAAGGGTAAGTTATCGCTAAACTGAATACGTAAGTAATTGTTGCACTAAATTATATTTACCATGTAATTGGATGAATTTTTGTAACTTTATTTGATTGATTACTGTACTTCAAAGTTTTATATATTTTCAATTGTTAACATTTGGCTGGCCACAATTCCACAAAATTTTTACCCAAACATGGAGTGAACACGGGGTGTGGAAACGTATTCGTTACGTATTCAGTAGCTCTGATATTCATTTATTTAAAGAGAAAAAAATCAATTATTGAAAAATTTTAGTTAACATTTTCTGGATACCAGGCGCCCTAAAATATTAGCTGATCTACCTCTGAAATTTTCACGCAAAAAAAACTATGAGTGGAAAACATTTGAAAAAAAATTATCTGATGAGAACTTTTCAACTCAGAGGGAATAGAGTCAGGTATTATAGGGCCAGAAATGGAAGAAAGAGTGAATTTTGGTTCTCATTCTTGTTCTTGTTTTCACGAATCAAAATTTTTTTTTTTGTTGATTTTGTTTTCATTTAAGATTTGTAAACAATATTCCCATTTCGTTGTTGTTCTCTGTGTGGCTTCATTCGGTTCTCTGTTCTCGTTCTTGTTAGGTTTTGCTCTTCGACTGAACGCCCAAATTTTTGAAAATTTGACTAAAAGTGATGGAATCGGTGAAAAATTTAATGAAAACGAGAGCAAAACCTCGAGAAAAAAACACCGAAATGCGCTTAAATTACAACGAATCGAGGAAATATCTGATGAAATTTAAAAAAAAATGAAAAAGGAAAAAAAAGATAAATAGTTATTCCTTCTTTTGTTTTTTCGAATAAATTTTCATTGTTGTTTTGTTCATCAAAGATCATAAAATTGCTTTCATTGTTCTCGTATGTATTTGTTCTCATTCTTAAATTAGTCGACTTTATTGTTTTTTTAGCCTGTTGACCTAGGACCGATACGGGGCAAGGGGGTAATATCAACAAAATCGGTTTTGGGTTCCTAGAAGACTATTTTTGGCCTTGTCAGATATTTATTTTTATTTTTTTCCCCGAAAAATTGAGTCAAAATTCAAATATGCGCAAATTTGAGGGAGGAGGTGCTGATCGGCCAAAAACGTAAATATTGTTCCTTTCTCAGCCAATAGATAGGGAATGTAAAGTTGTATAACATATTCAATAATCAACCTCTTAGATAAATTAGGTGGGGTGCCTTTTGGAGAGTTTGACTTTCTAGCCTCATTGCATACCTTCACAGACCCCTACAATGTGGTTTTTTGGTCTGTTTTTTTTTTTTTTCGAACGCTAAAACCATTTACTCTGCTTGATACTGGCCAAAATCGCTCCAATTCGGTCAATTGGCTCAGTTTAGCGACGGTTTAGATATATATGAGTAAGGATGATCTTGGGTTAAAATTCAGGCACGCCCAAATTTGGAGGAGGAGTGCTGAGGGGCCAAAAACCGAAAAAAATGTTTCTATTTAAACCAATCGATATTTAATCCAAAATTGTATCATGTATCCAAAAATCAGTCTCCTAGGATATGAGAGTTTCCTCCTCTTTTTCATCTTGAAAAGGGGCTATTCCTCCACTACCTTCTTCCCAAATCGAACTAGGAAGTTGAAATTTGGCGTGCAAATTTATTCGGAGCTGTAGACGTGCTTTTTGGAGGTTTCGACTTTCCAGCCTCATTACACCTCCTTAAAATCCCAAAGAAGTTGTTTTTTGTCGGGTTTTCTTATTTTTTGCGTTTGTATTTAGTATTTGAGAAATAATGTCAGGTACGCCAAAATCAATATTAAAAAATTGCTGATTGTACATTTACAAATGGTCTTTGTTATAATGATTTGTACTCCTGCTTATACTGCACGTCATATTTTTAGTATAAGTTGGCGACATTTACTAAAAGATTGCATATCGTACTAAAATATTACCAACTTATGTAGACTAGATTTCAAATATTTGCAATATGTATGGGGGGAACCAGGTGTTATAAGATGCCCTGAGATGTAGGTAAACTGATGATTAGTTACGTTTAGTTATGCGAACGAAATTAAAATTATATTTACCTACGTTGTACTGGTAAGAGAAAAGTCTAACATGAATCCGATCAATACCTATTTTTTTTTTTTTTTGCAAAATTGCCAAATGTATTGGTAATAAATTGTTTCATTTTAATTTTCGAAAGCACTTTTTTTAACCGGCATTACTTTACACAACTTATGACCCAAGTGCAACGTTTATTTTTTACATTTCTCTTCGTTGATAAAAAAAACTACATATCTCTGGTATTTTTTGATACGAGATACTAAATCTCAATACAAATGCGTATATCTATACTTTTTTTTTTTTTGTAATGGAACGTTTCGTCTCAAGGAATTAGTACATTTACCTTTTCAAAGTAAATATATTTTTTTAAAGAAAAAAAATCCAAGTCCGTCGGAGATTGAAGATAGGTTTACCTAATCGCAAATCCTTATCTTTATGTAAACCTGAACAAAAAAGATAAGGTACAAAAAATGAACGAAGACATCGAGGATTTTATTTAAACTGCTTTTATAAGTACACCTGGTTTGAAAACGTTTAACTTTATGAAATTTATTATTAGATATTGAGTAATACTGCCGAGCATCCTTGGCCAATGGCACGTAAATTCAAAATGTTCGTCACTCGATAGTGTATTTCAAAAATTGGCAAATTTACTTCTAATTTAGATTAAAAATGTTCTTTCCGACAAGTTTCATTGTTTGCTGGTTAATTTTCCAATATTTTTTCTAAATTTGAAAATTAGGACCTAAAACGGTATAAAATAACTGAAAAAAATATTCAGTCTGATTTTCGTGACATATTACAATCACGAAAATTGAATACAACATTAAGGAAAGGAAGGGTGCAATGGGGCTAAAAAGTCAAAAACCCCAAAAGACACGTCTAGGGTCATTACTGACTATACATACCTAACTTCAACTTCTTAGCCCAATTTGGAAGGGAGTTATGCGAGAAACAAACATTAAAAATTAAAAAAAAACGGACTGTGACGGGGTGCAATGGGGCTGAAAAGTCCATACCTCAAAAGGCCCAACTTGTGTCCTTACTGAATGTACATACCTAATTTCAGGTTTCTCAATCAACATGGAGGGGAGTTGTGTGAAGAACAAACTCAAAAAATAAGAAAAAACGATTAAAAAAAACGCATATTTCGGGCTGTGAGGGGGTGAAATGGGACGAAACTCTCAAAAGGCATATCTAAGATTCATACTGAATGTACATACAAAATTTCAGCTTCCTGGCTCTATTTGGTGGGGAGATAGGGAAGGAACAGCCCTTTTTCAAGCTTAAAAAAGGGGAAAACGCTTGTATCTCCCCTCCTAATTAACGTATGAGGTTGATTTTTGGATATGTTGTACAACTTTTGATTTTTTATCGATTGATTCAAAAAGGAACAATTTTTGTGTTTTTGGTCCCTCAGCACCCCCTTCCCTAAAATGGGTCAAAACTGAATTTTGACCTAAGGTCATCCCTGTTCATATATATCTGATCCACCGCCAAACTGAGCCGATTGACCGAATTGGAGCGATTTTAGTCAGTATCAAGAAGAGTAAACAATTTTAAAGTTGGGGGAAAAAATAAAAAAAAATTAGTCTTTCAAGACGCCAAAACGGATTTTATTCATATCCCCCCCCCCCCTAAATAGCCTGTTTTTGATTGATAATATGACATAGAAAATCAAGCTAAAAAAATGAAAATGTTCAAATAAACTTAATGGGTACTGATATTTCATTTCTTTTTTTGAAGATTTAAAAAAACTAAAAAGTCTAGTATGTAGATATGAAAACCTGAAAAAATTGTAATTTTCTCTTCCCTTAGTTCACACCTTCTTTTAACCCATTTATTACCTACATTGAATATAATTTAATTTCAATTGAAATTATCACACATTACATCGCGAATAGATGTTCGTTCTTAATTTAAAAATGTACCTTACCTATATTGATGTTATAGGTGTTCTATAAGTTGAGCATGACTGTACAAATATTTTAAAGATTACATTATATATATATATAATACGTATAAACTTTATATATATATATCTACCTATGTAAATTAAATTATCAACGTGGGCAAATATTTAATATTTGATTTTTTTTTGGTTGCAGGAGGCGCGGAAAGCGAAGGTGAGGATGGTAGAGCCTTATCAGTGTCCGGTGGTTATGATCAAGACGAAGGAAGCAGCGGTGAAAACATGAGCACCGGCGAACCTGCGGCAAAAATACCGAAAATTGGTAAACAATACAGATGCACTCACTGTTCTTACAGTGCTGATAAGAAAGTCAGTCTGAACCGACACATGAGAATGCACAGTGCATCGCCAGCTACCTCGGTTGGTTTTTCTTCGTTTTTTTTTTTTTTTTTTTGCATTTTTATTCCGTCACACCGCACGTATCATGTTTGCAATAATAATATTTAATATTTTTCTTTTATTTACTCGTAGGTCCACAACGATTCCGATTCTTCGGCACAACCAATCGATCGTTACTGCCAAGAGTGCGACATTAGATTTTCGAATTTGAAAACCTTCAAAGCGCATAAATTACATTACTGCAGTACGCGTAATGTAATTAAACGCGCGCCAAATGCTAATTCGTCACCTTCGCCGAATCTATCCATCGATTCTAGAATAACACCGCCGTTATCTTCGTTCGGTCTCGCCAATCAAAATCCTCCGCAACCTTTTATCGCGCTACCGACTAATCCCGTATTAATCGTACCGTACTCGTTGATACAAGCTGGAAATATGCTTTCTAGTCCAGTTACTTCCGGATTAAACGCGCAAGACGGAGTTTATCTTTTGCTACCGGATGGCACCATACAAATGGTTGCGCAAAGCATGGCTAATCAAGTTAATCGCACTCCAGAATTGAGCAGTCCTGTTTTACAGCCTATTCCGGCGTCGAATAATAATCAAGTAAGCGAACTATTTCGTTTGTAATTGAATGACCGTCTACACATACACTTAACATACGGATGCAAACAAGCGTCACATGTGCATCTGCATATTGCGTTTGTCGATGACAGGAAAGCGTTCATTATGCTGAATTTTCTAAAATAGGTACTACTGTTCCAAAAGAAATTATATTCCATTCATTTTGTGTTTTTGAGTCAGCTTTCTATGCTTGTGAAGTGATTTGCTTTCAAAACTTCACCATCCGGAAAATAGATTGAAAGAATTTCCTAAATTTTCTTACCTATTCCCGATTTCGTTTACAACGATACTGCAATCAATATTACGAAGAAGAAATAACAATTTGTTAATTTTTATTATTCAACGTATAATTCGAATTTTATTATTTTATCATTTTTTTACCCACTTAAAAAAAAAAAAAAAAAAAAAAAAAAATTTATTTTTTTTCCCCCTTAAAAAAAAAAAAAAAAAAAAAAAAAAAACTTGAAAAATGTTTTGAACCAATAAATGTGAAATAATGGATTAAATGAGGGGTCGATTACACAGCAATTTTGCTTTGTGTAGATTAAATTTTTTAAAATAAAAAATATGTTCATTTTTTCGATGAAATGTTAAATTTTGAAGTTTTCTTGTCTTGGAAACCAATAACAGCGTTAGGTAAACGTTTATTTAAAAAAGCTTATTCAGTTCGAACCGTAGCGATATGCGAGCAATATAGTAAGTATTTGAAATTGGAAATGAGTGCGAAACGTTAGATATTTAAAAAAAAAATTGTGACGATATTTACATTAAATAACCTTCGAGTACAACTTAATACGACGAAAAAGAAGAAAAAATCGAGTACATTCTTATTTCGACATATTTGTAATGTAAATAAATATTATATCCATCTTGATAAGAGTTTTGTTTTTACATGCAACGAAACCGTAGTGGTGTGAAAACGGCGTGGAACACTTTAGATATTCTTCATTAAATGTGTGATTGACCTGATTATAACAACGTTATTCATTCATGCAACGATATTATATTTAAATTGATACGCGTGACTCTGTCGAGTGGATTTGATCTACTTACCTTAAGCCGTTTATTACAATTTTTGATTTTCTCGTCTTCGCCACTAAAGCGAACGTCAACAATATTTAACAATGGATACTTAATAATTTTCATTTTTTTTTCTCCATTTATCGCAGGCGACTAAAGAAAACGTTAGCTCGAAGCCAACCAAGCCACCGCCAGTAAACGTTCCATTAGCAAACGGTGCTTTGGATTTACGAATGCGTCGTGAATCGAACGGTAGCGAAAGCACGACAACTATCGACGCTTCGGAAGAAAAAAAAGAAAATCGTTTATTAGACGATCAAACCGATCACGAGGATATTGTGTGCGCTCCTTCGATACCGTTGATATTATCCGCATCGTCGACTTGTTCGACTCCGTCTCCTATTCCATTATCGCCCGGATCACAAACGCGGCCTTCGTCGTGTACCGAAAAAATATGTAGTCCTAGTCCGAAGTCAGTTATCACGATAGCGTCGTCCAAGTCGACCAAAAAAGTAGCCAACGGTGTTATTCGAAAATGCTCCAAGTCCGAGAGTAGTAGCGTCGATGATAAAAAGATGGAACCGTTTTCGTCGCAAAGTAACGCCGTCTCCGGTGCCGAGCGTAATTCCAATTTCAGCTTGACCGAGATGCTGTTAGCGGCCGCGACTCAGAACCATAGCGAATCTGCGAAGGAGTTGCAATTTCCTCCGGAAATGATACCGCATTTGTCCGCCATTCAGCAAATGAATTCGGCGAAACGACCTGCGCTCAATCCTATCGCTAATATTCCGATGTTATTACCTCCGGTTTCGCCAGGATCTCGCGTCATGCCAGAAATATTGAATCCGTCCATTCTACCTTTGTTAACGTCCGAATTAGCGATGAGATTAGCGTCGACAAATGTACCGGCTGCCGCGGCCGCCGCCGCCGCCGCCGGTGTACCGCAATATATTAGACAAGGTTCGTGTATTAATATGTGCGACGAAAAATACAACCCATAAATACGTAGTACGTAGTCTGTGGCTGAGAAATAAGCGGCTAATTTTTTTTATCTCGCTTGTAACAGGTACTTGGAAATGTGAAGACTGCAACATTGGATTTTGTAAATACGAAAATTACGTAGCTCATAAGAAACATTATTGTTCAACGCGAAAAGTACAAGAATCAACGCAATCCGACGATTCGAGTAAAACTAGTCCAGCTGTATCTCCTTCGAAAACGTTAGCGCCATCGCCCCAAACCATATCCAAAGAGAATACCAGTCCGGTACCGCATCCGACTAATGTTATACAAAGCCCAAGACCATTTTCTCAATTCGTTTGCCAAATGTGCGGCATTAAATTCACGTCTTTGGATAATTTATCCACTCATCAGACGTTCTACTGTCCCAATCGTGTTGCCGTTGCCGATGCGGAAAAATCTAGTCTCAAATGCCCGAAATGTAAAGTAAGTACTGCTCTGTAGAATAAAAAATCATCTATAATAAGTATTGTTTAATTTCTTGTCATTTAAGTATGCGGTATTAATCGTGTTTTCATTTCTGTAGGTGTTGTTACCAGTAGACCAATTACCAACGCATCAATGTTCCGGTACTGCGAGCTCGGGATGGAAGTGTCCGTGTTGCTTCACCGTGTGCAATTCCACAAATGCCATACAAAAACATATCGAAAGTCATAGCGGTGTTAAAGCGTTCTTATGTACAATTTGTAATTACAAAGGAAATACTATCAGAGGAATGCGTACACATATACGAGTGCATTTCGATAAACGAAATGGCGAAATTATGGTAAGTTTTCATAATTGCGTGCACGTACTGGAATAGGTAGGAAAAATGAAAACCCAAAAGTTACGCGAGCCGTAATTATTCAAGTTGATCAAAAATTTTACTTCAAAATTAAGCATTTTAAAACATTTAAGTAGAAAGAGGTCAGTGATTAATTGGTTATACGTTTTCTCGTAATTTATGGAGCAGGTCTTTAAATTATTTTCAGACATCAAGGTTGATTCGTTAAAGTAAATTAACCAAATTTCACCTTTTTTTTGAAATTTATTTCTGGAAAATAGTCAGTTTCATTACTACTAAAAATCACCATCATTACAACATTTTTAGCATGATTTGCTTTGTCGTATTGTTAATGAAAATCAGTCTATTACAGTCCATCAACCTTCAACAAATGAAGGGGGAATATCAATAAAATCCGTTTTAGGGTCCTAGAAGACTATTCAGACTATTTTTGGCTGTGTCAGATTTTTTTTTAATTTTCGTCCTGAAGACTATAATCATTTACTTTGCTCGATGCTGATCAAAATCGGTCCAATTCGGTCAATCGGCTCAGTTTGGCGGCGGATTAGATAAATATGAGTAGGGATAAGCTTGGGTCAAAATTCAGTTATGCCCCAATTTGGGGGAGGAGGTGCTGAGAGGCCAAAAACGTGAAAATTGTTTCCTGTTGACCCGTTCGATAGAGAATCTATAATTATGTAACATATCCAAAAATCAACCTCCGAGGTTAATTAAGAGGGTAGATATGAGGGTTTTGACCTCGAAAAATGGCCATTTCTCCCCTATCTCTACACCAAATTGACTTAAGGAGTTGAAATGTGGTATGTACATTTAGGAAGGGTCCTAAATGTGCCTGATGATGGTGTCGTTTCACCCTCATTGAACCTCCTCACAGCCTCGGAAATTTGGTTTTTTGGTCAGTTTTCATTTTTTTCCCGAAAACTAAAATCATTTGCTCTGCTTAATGCTGACCAAAATCATTCGGTCAATTGGCTAAGCTTGAAGGCGGATTAGATATGCATGAGTGGGGATGACCTTGAGTCAAAATTCAGTCGTGCTTTAATTTGAGGGAGAGGTTGCTGAGCGGACAAAGACGCAAAAATTGTCTTTTTTTGATTCAATCAATAGAGAATCCAAAGTTGTATAACATATGCAAAAATCAACCTTCCAAGTCAATTAGGAGGGGAAATGTGAGGGGTTTTTCCCTTTTCGACCTTGAAAAAGGGTTGTTGTTCCCTTATCTCGCTACCAAATTCAGCTAGGAAGTTTTAATTTGGTATGTACATTTAGTAGAGGCCCTCGATGTGCCTTTTGGAGGTTCCAACTTTTCAGCTCCATTGCACCTTCTCTCAGCCCCAAGGAAGTGGTTTGT
Organism: Ferrisia virgata; assembly: GCA_900060175.1. NCBI lineage: Eukaryota > Metazoa > Arthropoda > Insecta > Hemiptera > Pseudococcidae > Ferrisia > Ferrisia virgata. The sequence continues at coordinate 7,694 of FIZR01031707.1, read as the reverse complement.
TGGTCAGTTTTTCTCGTTTTTTGAGTTCGTTCCTCGCGTAACTCTCCTTCAAATTATGCTTGGCAGTTGAAATTTCATATGTACATTTAGTAGGAGCCCTAAATGTGGCTTTTTGGGTTCTCGACGTTTAAGCCCTATTGCACTTCCTCTCAGCCCCAAAAATGTGTTTTTGGTCGACTTTTCTTATTATTTGAGTTTGTTCCATGCATAGCTCCCTTCCAAATGGAATTAGGAAGTTGAAATTCGGTATGTAGATTCAGTAAGGTTTATGCATGTGCCTTTTGGAGGTTTCGACTTTTCAATTTCATTGAACCCTCCCTACCGTTAATACAGATTTCTTCAATTCCCAATATCTCGCGAAAATCAGGCTGAAAAAGCGTCACGAAGCAATTTACTTTTTTTTGTTTCTAATTACATATTATATAATTTTTAGGAGGAAAATTACATTACGTGCCTAATGGAAGAAAATAACAGCGCTGCCAGTTCTTCGGATGAAAATTCTTCCGAAAAAACTGTCAAAAAGACAACTATTGAAGCTACGCCAGTCAGCGAAGAAAAGCCCGTAGAAAGTCGCGCTTCTCCTATTGTCGTAGACTGTGTCGAAGATGAAGACGAATACATCGAGGTAGATGAATTACCCAACGATAAAAATATTAGTAATATTTCCAAACAACCTGCAGAAGCTGCCTCAAAAGAAGAAACGAAATCTTCGCAAGAATCAACGGACGATACATCTACCGATAGTAGTATTAAGACATATGGTCCAAAATATTGTAAAACTTGCGAGATTTCTTTCAAATACTTATCTTCTTTCATAGCCCATAAGAAATATTATTGTTCTAACTCGAGAGATGCTTCGAGCTCGCTAAATAGTACTGAAAGTATTGTGATACCTACGAATATCGCAGCTGCAGCACATATCGTTTGAAATTGTTTGATACGGATATATATTCATTAAGTGTACAGGAAAATATGAACGGACCTTTTTCTCTTTTTTTATAATCGTTTGGTAGATAGATTACCATTTCAACATAATAAACAACCGGCGCCTAGCCATTCTACCAAAGGTAAGCAATATAGGAACCTAACTGTTGTTGAAAAAATAATAATATTGTACATAGCAAATTGTATTGTAGAAATTTCATTTTCAGTATAGTTTTAGAATTCAGTGTACATTACTGTACTTACATTACTATTCTGAGTTAATTTTTTTCTATATCTAAGCGAAAATAATTTAATTCCATATCAAAATCTTTCATGTAATATCTTCTGCTAGCAATTGGCCGGTATTTAACATCGAAGCAAAAAGGTCGATTATTTATATATTATTAAAGTTGATAATTTTTTTTCTGGTGCCATATACTTAATTGTTCAATTATTGCTCGAAATACTGGTGCAAAATTATAATTAATTTATTGTATGTATAAGTACGAACAACTATTCTTCATTTTCGTACTTGATGTAAAAAATATAATTTACTTTATCGCCATTAGAAGAATCGAGTTACTGTTTTGTAAATACGATTTTATAACTTCTCAGATCTGATGTTTGTATAAAATTAAAATTCCGAGTACCTAGTACCTATCTAGTACCTACGGAGAGTATCTTAACCTGACATTTCGAGCCATATTAATTCTAATCCGCGTCATCATTCTATATCGATATTTCATATTTTAATTCGTCTTATAGTCGTATCGTCAATCGTGATTGTTCAGGTATGAAAAGATGCATTTATACGTTTTTAAAACTTTCTTTTCCAAAGCATTTCACTTATGTGACTGTGTAATAAAAAAACCCACGCATAGATTGTTGAATTTTTTGTAAAAAAAAAAAAAAAAAAAAATATGTTCCATGTGCAGCTTGTTTTATTATTATTATTATTTTGAAACAAATTTTTCATGCTTTGTTTCATTTCAGAACCATCGTACAGTAAATTTTATTTTTTAAATAGTGTTTTTTTATGAAAAAAGTTGCTATCTGTAAGACAATCTATAAATGAATCGTAGTATTTAAACTTAATCAACATGTATATTTTTACGTCGTACTTGCTTAATAGATGTACGAGTAAGTATTATTTTTTCTGGTAGGTATTTTTTTTTTTTTAATGTACGAAAATATTATTGCTTATCCTTGGATATTATGTTCTGTGTTTTTCCTCTTTTTTCAAGTCACCTTTTTACAATTTATTAAATTATTATTTCTGTCCATATGATTGGATGCTACATTTTATTTGGTTACCTTTTCCTTCTTAATATATTGATTGTACTATGTAATATTATTTTTTATTTTACTGTTGATGATAAAAATCATGAAATTTTTGTACATTTTTCAAATGAATCGAATAACTACGTTATATGTGTTTCAGTTTTAACCTAACCTAGAAATTTTGTTTATTCTACTAGAACGACTAGTATAAAAGTTAGTAGTGTGCAATTTGTTTTTATTTGTTATTATGCATAATTATTTTCATTTTTCATGGATTTTTAATGTATATAAATACGTTTATATTTTAAGCGAATTTATTTCATTGGATAAGATTCATTATTCTACCAAAAATAATAGAATATGTAGGTGTTCTATTTTATAAGTGATTTATTCTCATTGTCTGAAAATAAACAAAAATGATTTCCTTGCGTACTTATTTTTGTTTGATCGAATGTTAAATAAATAAGCGAATGAATGTATTCATATCATATTTACAAATACGCAAAAAAGAAGCGGATGAAAATATTTTTGAACTCAATTTCAACAAATTCGTCGAAATAATAAAAAATTATAATCAATAATAAGCATGAATTACGTACAAATTTGAGCATTTAGCCCGTCTCCATATTGCACGTATAATCAATTTATCGTGATCGTGTTCAAACTTGTCTTTGAATAACGAGAATAACGAAACGACAACAACATAATCTGTAACTCGAAGCCGAATAACTGACGAAAAATTCATCCGGGATTATTTTGAATTCATCAAGAATGTTTTTTATCTATTAGGTGATGCTTTATTACTTTCTTTTTTTATTTACATATTATTTTTTTTTAAAATTTGTTAATTTAAAAAAAATTTCCAACAAATTGAGTAATAATTCAAAAAAAAGCAAAACTATGCAATAGTCTTATCACTGGTGCGTAATGAAATCATGAGTTGAAGAGGAGAAGAGAGCCAATGGGAAAACCGGAAAGAAAAATAAACAAACGATATGATACCGTCTATTGACGATACTGAGAAGTTAACGTAACGCCGGTCAGCATGTGAAATAATGCTCAGCAAACTAAACCGTTGTAAATTTTGTAAAGTTTTCAACTCAATCTATCTTACTTCTTGCCACTTTAAATCCTCATCTTTCAGCTTCAAAATACCTCAATTCTCAGTAGTAACCGTACTTTCGTAGAACCCACAACTTATACGAAAACAAAGTAAATATTTTTTTTTAATATCAAGGTGATTTCTTCCGGTAAGATTCATTACGAAAATTAATTGGCCTTTGAAATAACCAGAAAGAACAAATAAAGTTGATCTTTTATTTATATCTCCTGTGTTTATGTCCTAGAATGATCATGTACATGTTTTGAGAAACATTGTGTGTATCCACGAATTTTTTGAAGAAAGGAATTCTGATAAATGTTTTGAGGTAAGAATTACTAGTTATCTTACTGTATATTATTATTATTACTATTATTATTACCATTTGGAAATTATGTTCTTATTTACTTTCAAATTTACCGAGGAGAATGAGATATTTTGTATTATTTGATTCAAAATCTCTTGCTGATTATGAAATCGTTGGGATGTTCATCTTCAGAAAATTCTACCATTTAAAATTATTTTCATGTGCTATGGTGTTCGTCAAATATTCAGCTCTGTTATGCGGCGCAACGTTCGACATAATCAATATCCTTTAGTACTTGTAGTAATTGAAATGAATTTGATATCACGTCGAAAAAATTATTTCGAAATTCATAATTCTACCACAAATAATCGTAATGTAAAATATTGATCAAATTTCTTAAAACTGTTATTTTTTAGTAAATATTTAAACGCGGAATCTGTGGCAAAATTCAAGAATTACCGCTAGCTCAGTTGAACGATGGTATTTCGTTTTATTGCCATCTTCCAAAGCACGCCGTAATCTTAATTGAACTGATTAAAGAGGAAATAAGTACAATTTAGTGGTAGATTGCCGGGCGTGTTTCATTCGCATCGCAAAAGTTCACTAGCCTACTTTTTCTGTTTATAGAAATAATATTCTGCCTGTTATATTTGCATTTGAGATAGGAAATTGGTAAAGTACTGTTAAGAAAGAGGAATTGTGTTGAATCTTGTGCAATTTTTGAAGTTATTTTATCTATATACGTAATAAAAAGTGGCCTTGATTTATGCTGTTGCTGATAAGTTCAGTCAGGTTTGGATGTTTCATTTGCGGGCGTTCTGTGTATGTACATGGTTATTCGTTTTCGTTAGCTTGACCGGGGAAGATAAGTTCCTTGAACTAAGCTGTGTTTGATAATTTCCACGAATTCATTGCAGGTAATTTATTATTTTTGTTAATATTTTACGAAACATGTTGAAAAATAATAACTGCTGTACATCGAAATCTGTATGTGTGATGCGGTAAATCTGAAATTATTTATCTATAGCGTCTAATTTGTATCTAATTTGAATGATGAGGTATTTTCCGAATTACGTGGCATTTACGAGAGACAATCGTTAATCTATGTTGAATGATATTTTTTCATAGAATCCGAAATCCTTTATTTTATATCATTAATTTATCAAAAATCAGTTTTCTATTATTAAAAATCCTATAATGACATAAATGAGTAGGTATTTTTGTACATTTTTCTGGCTGAATTTCCCTGAATTTCCCTACTGTAGATTTTTTCTCGACTAGTATTTTAAAAATGCTTTGCAGTACAACGATCTTTACACTTATTCTAAGACAATAATTTTTCTTCAAATAATTGCTTACAGACCTGTTCGAAACATGGGTGATAAAATCGAAATGCTACCATCGGTAGATAAAGAAATAAAGGGTATGTTAGTAACAGTGATTAAATCGTTTAGAAAAAAGTACAGCTTAGAACCAGATTTCTATGTACGAGTACCCGGTCGTGTAAATCTAATCGGCGAGCACATAGATTATTGTGGATATTCTGTATGCCCTATGGCAATCAAACAATGTATCGTTGCGGCCGTCAAAAAAAGATCTGATTCTAATTTAATAATATCCAATCATGAAAGCGGAAAATATCCTGATTATTCTGGTAAAATCGATAGTCTTGAGTACGTGTTAATTTTTTCGCGAAGCATCGCCTGCTTAGATTTTTTTCTAATTAATATATTTTTCTGATTTCAGCGTTAATAAAAGCACCACTCCTGGTCTGGGTCCTAAATGGCACGATTATGTTTTATGTGGATTGAAGGGTGTTGTGGAGTCGTCTCGTGTAGCCCCAACCAAAGGATTAATAATTCATTTGTACGGCAATATACCGGTAGCGAGTGGTCTTTCTAGTTCCAGTGCACTAGTTTGTTGTTCTGCTCTTTCATTAAGCGTTGCCTTAAATGTAAGAAACATCGAATAATTAAAATATTTCTAAACTTGATAATAATTTTAAAATTTGAAGAAAGCTTACCAAAATATACTTCGGTAGATTTTTCCTATTATGAAAATTAAATCATAAAATTCTTATCCTTGACATTGATTTCATAATCAAAATGTATTGTTCACAGTCATAAAACATATTTTTAATTTCAGTCTGAAATTAATTACCATTTATTAATTTACGCCACGATGTGAAGTAGTTTAAACGTTATGTAACACTGTGTTTAATTTTCGAAAAATTATTCCGACTTTTTTTATTATTTTTTATGAAGTTATCCCCGACTAAAAAGAATCTGGCTGAAAAATGTGCTCAAGCAGAACGTTACATTGGAACAGAAGGCGGTGGAATGGACCAAGCAATTATATTCAACGCAAAAAGGGGCACAGCGAGTCTTATATCATTTGATCCGTTAAGACTCCTTGAAGTACAAATACCACCAGCTTGTACTTTTGTGATCGCTCAAAGTATGGTGCAAAAAAACAAAGCAGCTTCCAACGATTTTAATTCCAGAGTTGTCGAATGCAGATTAGCCTCTCTAGTGAGATATGATTAGATTTTATCATTTTATCCGCAAAAACTTGTTTTTTTTTTATTTTTGTGTATGTAAACAGAGTATTTTACTATTTTTCTGTTTCATTCACAGATTATCGGGAAACATCATTTGAAGAATTGGAAAAAATATCCGAGATTAATGGATCTGCAAAAAGAGCTGAATTTTGATCATGGAAAAATGTTAAAAGTTGTGCAAGAAATATTTCACGATGGAGTGTACACGAAAGGCGAAGTGAGTTTCTAATTAATATTATATTAATATCTCTAAAATAATTGAATTGTCTGCAATACAGAACAGTAGTCTGTACCTTTTCAGGATAAATGTGTTAAACGAAATTTTTATAGGTGTGTCAAGTATTGGATATTACCGAAAAAGAATTGGAAGAACAATTTCTTACTGCTAATACTCGACATCTGAACACTTTCAAACTGAAACCCAGAGTAACTCATGTGCTTGGAGGTAAAAATATTTGTTTCCCATCTAAAATATAGTCATTTCCACCTCTAAATTGTAAAATACGTTTTACAGAGGCATTAAGGGTAGATATGTTTTGCAGTATTTGCGACGGTGCAAAATCAATCGATGAGCTTGGTCGATTAATGAACGAAAGTCATTTTTCGTTGAAAAATTTATACGAATGTAGCCATGTTGAACTTGAAAAATTAGTTACAATTTGTACTTTGAATGGTGCTCTAGGAGTTCGTTTAACTGGAGCAGGGTATATTTCTTACCTTCATAATTCAATTCTATAATGATAAAACGTCTAATGTGAATTTTATTTTCAAGTTGGGGTGGATGTGTCGTAGCTCTTGTGCCATTAGCTAATGCCGAAGAATTTGTAAAATCAGTCAAAGCAACATTTTATACCGGTAAAGTATCTGCGTCGATGAATATAGATGATTTAATATTCATTACTAAACCGCATCATGGAGCTGCTGTATTTCAAGCTAGCGCTATTGACTACTGATAATATTGTCATTGTTACTTTAAAAATCAAAATTATTAGTGAGTCTTTATGGGTCTGTAGTTCGAATTTATGAACGCATTTCAGGCATTTAACAAATTCAAAAACAAAACTTTCATTTTTTTTAGTATTTATTTTATTGTCATTCCTTATTCCAAAGTATCTTCGTAAGTTGATTTTCCATCAACGGTATTTATTAATAAAAAAAAAAATTTGCCATGGAAGGAATGAATAATTTTCATTTTTTATTGGAATCTTTACAAATGTCATCTCATAATTTTGTTCAACAGTTGTACCTTATAAAACTTTCATTCTGCATGAATTATGTTACAATTCGGAAGTGTTTCTTATATAATTATTTCGTTATTCGTTCTTTTATTTGTCAATTTTTTCTATTGTCTGCGTGCCAACCTTGTAACTGTATTTGATATATTTTTTCTAAATATTTATGCATAATAGATCAAAGACTTAAATTCATGTTCATTATTGTTTTTTTCTCGTTTGTTGTATTCTAAAATTATATTTTGATAAAATTGTTCGTTTTTTTTTTTTTTTTTTTTTTTTGATTTTTTT
>FIZR01031706.1:0-11969 GCA_900060175.1 Ferrisia virgata | reverse complement strand
AAGCAACTTCAAATTATGCCAAATCTGGCATAATTATGCCGAGTTGGCAACACTGTGTAAATGATTGAGACCTACTGATGACCTGTATCGATGATGGAGAAAAAGCAACGCATTGCAAACATTTTTTTTTTATTTCAGTAATTGAACAATTCACATGACTCGAATATTTTATTGAAATCTGATATTTTAGACTTTCGGTTTGAATTTCAGTATTCCTTTTTCTGTAAGTGGTACATGCAGCACAGTAATTAAAATTTGTACAGTACACTTTTCTATGATTTGTTGGTATTAAATTCGCGTATGATATATGAATAAAACCGAATAATTAACATGTGTTGACGTCCTACGCTGATTTTTTTCTCTATTATGCTGTTCTGCGCGTTTAATAATGTAACTGGATATTCAAAGCCACTGCATGAATGTCAATTTTCAAAATCTTTGTATCAGTTTTCTGATTTGAAAAAGTAAATAATGGATTTTATTCAATCAGTTCAAACTAAAATGTGTGTTGTAGGTGTTGCATATTTGAATTATATGAACAAACTTTTTCAAAGCTCGCCTCAGTTCTATTTGAACATGCATTTATAATTTTTAGGATAAGCAAGGGGTTGGAAACGTTACTGTATTCATTCTACTCTATTGGGATTTGATTAAGATTGCTGCTACGTTCCTAACTTCCTATTGGAAAAAAAAGTATAAAAGGTTCGCCTATATTTGAAATACAATACATGATCTTGAGAATAACCTTTCGAAAATTTCCATCATTTCGATGTTGTCTATTTTGCACGCTACACTCGTACATATTACATTACTCGTACGGGTCCACTCGAAAAAATAAATTTTAATTTTGGTAATTGGAAATAAAGTCGTAAAACAATTTCAAAACCGAAAGATAAATCGCCTTATAATACGTAAATACTTTGGAAAAAGAAACCCCACGTATTGTGTAACTTATATAACGACAATTTTCGTTGTGAAAATATCTATCTAAAAAAACACGTATATTTTTTACGCAGCTTTCTCATTGGCCACATTGGCACAAACTTCGTCAAAAATAAAAGAAAAAACTCACTTCGTAACTATACTAAAAAAAGAAAAAAAGAATCGAAAACCAACTCCAATTTGGGAAAAATATGTACTAAACAAGATTGAAAGAGATTCAAAAAAGTCAAATTTCCAATTACGAGTATTATCGAACCAAACGTTTTGCAATAGAATGAAACTTATCTCGAAAGCTTATTCTACGCGATGCGATGTACTCTTTGTGCTGCAGCAAATAATAAAGATTTTTTCCCCGTTAGTATGGTTGACCCTTTCAATCGGTCGGGGGTGAGAATTTATCGTCGTCGAACGCGCGAAAATACCAATAAAATTATATTGTATGTGTACTCATGCAGCGCGCTAGTATGATTCGTATAAAATATAATAAAAATTTTGTAACATGTGCAGCAGTATAGATGAATGGTAAAATACTTTTTAGCCTAATTTTCCACGCCATATTGTCAATGAGAACCAGACTATTACAAACCATCGACTTTTGGGGTATGAAGGGATGGGGGGGGGGAGTATCAACGAAATCCGTTTTTAGGTCGTAGAAGAGCATTGAGATCATTTTTGTGTATGTTAAATGTTTATTTACTTTTTTTTTAATTGTTTTTCTCCCAAAAGAAAAAATCGTTTGCTAACCTCGATACCGACTGAAACTGGTCAAATTTGGTCAGCAGGCTTACTTTGCCGGGGGGGGGGATGGCCGTGGGTTGGAATTTATTTATGTCCAAAATGAGGGGAAAGGTAGGGTTCTGATGGGCTAAACTGGCAAAAATTGGTCTGTTTCAAGCTAATCGATTGAGAATGAAAAGTTATATAACATATTCAAAAATCAGTTTCCTAGGTCCTATTTTTAATAGCAGTTCTAGATGTGCCTTTTGAAGGGTTCGACTTTTCATCTCCATTGCACTCCGTTGCAGCTCCGAAAAAGTGATTTTCTGGTCAATTTTTCTCATTTGTTTGTCCGCCGTGTATCTCCCCTTCAAATTGAGCCAGGAAGTCGAAAATTGGTATGTACGTTTGGTAGAGGTTCTAGATGCGCCTTTTATGAGATTTCAGCTACTCATTGCGATATCTACCTGTACTCCTATCACTGAATAAAAAATAAAAACGTCGCAGGTCGCTTTTCTCGTTTTTTTTCTCCCACAAATGTACAGTTTTCTTACCTACTTTTCTTGATGAAAATCAGGCTCAAAAAGCAAACCATTGTGTAGCTTTTTTTTATGTAGATAGCGAATAGGGATGCAGCACGTTGTTGTCGGAACTTGTACATTATCTGAAAATATAACCCGAGCCATGCAGCATTCTTTGGCACGAAGGGGTAAGGGTGAGGCAAAGATCCATGCACGCGTGAATATTTAATTATAAAATGCAATTTCCTGTAGGTTTGTACGTTTAAAAATAATTTTCTCGTCCATTTCAGACATTCGTATTATATCTCGATAAATATCATTCCACGTATCGTTTTCTACATGTATTTTAAAACCTGAAATGAAAAATAACTCTGTGATGAGAAATAAGTTAAAAAGGATACAGAGAGAGAGTGAGAGAGGATCGAAATGGAAAAGGAACATATTTAGACTTGTATACGAATGAAATGATATTTTACCAACGTGAAGTGGAAGAGCAAAGAAAAAATGGTACATGTGTTCTTTAATTTAGTAATAAAATATTATGTTTTCGTCATTTTTTTGTTTTTTCTATATCGAGATGAAGAGAAGAGGTGAGAGGGCGGGGGTTGGAGAGGTGGCAATTTTTGTTAATACACATTCTGAACTTTGCAGCGTGTATTAACGAGATTACAAAGTTTCTTAAAAGTTGCCAAAAAATTTGTAATTTATTAATATTTTAGCCGCCGCTGGGGTAATATTTCATGAATATTAATGGCATATTCCTGGGGCGAGTGTTCACTTTAATAGTAATCTTTCACGAAGGGTTAAAATTGAGTTTACTCCTGCTGAGTTTTGTTGTTAATTTGGTTAAAGTATTAGTGCTAAAATAGGTGTAAACTAATAAACGAAAGAAATTCTTCTCGTCATCGCAAACGTTACACTTACTCGTATTATTTCACAAAAGCAGAAGATAATTACGAGACAATTATAATTAGGTGTTTTGATTGTCGTGATTTGAGTTTCAAAATAACGCTGCGTAATATAAATTGCATCAGCTTATCGTATAGCACGATAACATGATAAATAAAGCACCGTACAGCAGTACTCTTTATAATGTACTTCTCGAGGGGTAGAGTGGCTCCTCGAATAGATTGGCAGAATTATTTAAAAGAAGATAAAACAAAGGTAGATATAGCTGTCCCATTCAACTTTATCTTCAGTGCGCAAACTGTTACTATCAATAAAACTTTGGCGGTGTTTTTAAAGGTATAAAGTTTATATATTCGCGTGAGCATACGGCTAGAGGGGGGGGGCGGCGCGGCCGAAAACAAGCAGGGAACTGTGATGAGGTTAGAACAGTGTTAAAGTTACCTTCATCGAGTATATCTTGCAAAAAGTATAATTCATGAACTGTGCGGACAAATTTTCCACCCTTTTTGCACAATTTATGCGAACAAGTTAACCCGCAAATTTGCTAATTTACAAAGCTCCGACGCCGACGACTACGTCAAAGTGGTTGTTTATTTTTTAGCTTCGCGGCGCGGTAGATAATTTTCTTTGGGAATTTAGTCGACTTGGAGCTTCTCCAGCTCGCAGAAGGCGTTTCCTGCTCTCGATTCGATTTAATTTTCAATTCCAAGTGGGCTGAAAAAAAGTTGCTTTGAAGGTGACATCTTATACATTATTTTCTTGAAAAAAAAAAAAAAAAAAAAAAAAAAACCAAATGAGAGGAGTGTGAGAGGAATTGAGAAAAACGAATAAATTTACGACGATGTACAGTATTTTATTTTTCTCGCGGTAGTATTTTATCTTATACCTCTTCTTCGTTTAGCTCTCTCCTATTTTTAGCCAAAAATATATAAAGATACCTATCCTATGTATACTATTTTGAATAAATATTTTGTTTCTTCTTAATACCAATTTAATGTAACTTTTTATTTTGAAAACTCTCTAGCACAGAAGAACTGTTTAACATAATGTTATTTCAGAGAATTTCGCGTAGTAAAGAAGACAGCGAAAGAGAGAGAGAGAGAGAGAAAGAGGGGGGGGGAGAATAAAAAACAAGACGAAAAAAACTCGGCTAACGATGTTAAAAGTTAAAGGCAAATCTACATTTATATTCTTGAAGAATGTTGAGTATTTTGAAAAATCTCCAGATTAAACTGATTTTAAAAAATAATTTTCCATTTTCTTAAAAGTTTACTTTATGCTATTTACAAAGCGAGAACTTACGTCGAGCCGGTTAGCTATAAGTAAGTATTTTTGAGTATAAAAATCTCTAATTTAGAGTATTCTTTTACGAAAAAATTTTTCACTCGCCGAATACTTTTTTATCGATCGAAAAACTTACGATAGTAGATTTTCACCGGGTAAAGGTTTTTTCCCTCTTATTCTCTCTTTTCTTTTAACGTTTGCGAGATTTTAATTAAAATATAAAAAAATATACTGTAAAGAACCAACAAAGTAATATGGATGTTCATAAAGTTGAGAAAAAAATTTCTTTTACAAACAGCTAGACCTACTGCCTACCTAGCTAACTGAGGCTACCTAGCTGTATTTCAATTTTCAGTATAACCTGCCGTCCCTCACCTTCGAGGAGTGTAAAAGCTAAGAGAATTTTCAAAAAAATTAAATTAATAAATAAGTAAATAGTACTCGAAAATTACTAATCGTGTAGCATCAACATAACTCAGTTTTGTTGAAATTTTTTGGTGGGGCCAGCGAAGTGGTGTTGAGAGTGAGCGATAAGGTGCAAATCACAATGAAATCCGCGATATAAGCGATAATTAAAAAAAATATATCTAAGGACGATTTCAAGCTCTATAATACTTTTTTATTATGATGTGGTAATTTTTCTATACTTCATTTACCTATACGAAGATTCATAAACAGGTAAACACATTATACGATACTGCAATGGTTTCAGATCAATACAATAATTTCAAGCGGTATCGGTTACGCTCGTATGCTTTTTTTTTTCACGTTATCCATTTTCTTAATTTTCTCAATTTCAGTTCGTATTCCGAAGCGAAATTCTATCGCTTTGTCCATCGCTGTTTGTCAAAAATATGGCGAATGTAGGGTCGCTGCTTTTATGTAGGCCTACTCTTGATCCAACTTAAATCTTATACGATTGCCTCTCTAATGGATATAATATGTAAAGTTGTACCCAACGTATTGTATTTTTTCGTTAGAATCGTTTTCGAAAACGTTTCAAGTGCTGGGTATTTTCACCCTTTCGATTCCATTGACCTGTAACCCATATAAGGGTGTATGTTGTAAAATGCCTATTTACCTATTTTTTCCCTTTCAACGAGACGCGATTACGAATGACCCTATGCGTACTCGTGCGTGATAAAATGAAAAATAGACTAGAAATTTTCCACGTGCGACCAATTTTTGGATTGGTGAAGTTTGTATCTTAGATTTGCTTATGGTTTTCGTATTATGTGAATGTTTCTCGCATGTATATCAGTCTAATGTTACTAATTTTGTAAATTCATCTTAAGCGGGTCTAGAATCGTTGTTAAGATTTGATGTGAATCTGTTTAACATTGCTGAGTGCTGTTAAACTCATTTGTGGGGGGGGAGGTGAAGAAAAGAAGTATCTCATTTGTGGAGAGTCACTGATCAAAGTTGTTGATTAAGTTGTCTGGTGAATATCAGATTTTGTTATTTAAATTGTTCGCAATGAACTCCGGAGCATCTGCGTTTAGACTGGGGATTTCATCGAGGTCCCTTATCCGACTATTAATTCACTCCAATCGGAGTTGTTGATCTGAATTCTCCTAGGTGGAGTACTTAGCTATGCCATAGCACTTGGCAATGTGATAGTATTTAGTGATGTAACAGGAGTATTGTTTATGTGTGTTAGAGTCAGGGGTGATGGTGAATCTGTAACCAGAGAGTCTACCCTACATGAAGTAGTAGATGAGTTGAAAGGCAAGTCTTATTTGATTTGATATAGTTCTCTGAGCAGGATTTTAAGGTTGTTTATGTTTTTAGGATCTGTTTTGTAGAGTATAACAGTATATTTTACACACAAATTATAAACTTCAGAAAGATGTCAAGTTTGAGTAAGGTATTCCAACTTTTGAGTTTCCTCGCATACACTATCTTTTTTGATTCTTTACGTCTCGTCAATGTAGAAGTTTGAGATTAATTTGAAGTTGTTTAGGTCTACCAATGTTGAAAACCATTTATAAATCATTTTGGAATCGGGCCCCATTTTGTAGTGTTCCTCCTAAATTTGAAGCACTGCTGAATTTAGTCCAGGATTGAGCCGATTTCAGGATTATATTTTACTTTTCATACAATATCTGTTTCGAAAAAGTGTATCTATTTTTGGAGATAGCCATTGCCATTGTATTTTGAGCATTTAGGCTCAAAACAATTTTTGCAATAGTGAAAAAAACGAAATCAGCCTAACTGAAACCATAACTCGACCAATGTACAAATAACCAGTTCTAAATACTTCTTCTGACTCAATAGTGGGCAGAGTCAACATCAGCAACCAATACCACAATATTTGTTCAACTTAAACCTCAACAATAGTTGAACTACTCGAAAAATGAAAGACCGGAACTACCATACTATCATCTGTTTGATCATTATCTCTACTCAAGCTGCACCCAATATCTAGTGTTACTGGTAGTCGGAGAAAAATACTTCCATCCTCAGCTGGATGATTGACCGAAAAAACCAGCGTTCGCCTGAAATCCGGAATGAAAATCAACAGAGGCCAAGTACAAATCAAGATCAGAATGTAAGAAATGGAAAATGTAAACGAATTCAGGTATCTGGAAGTGCTGAGAAAAACAATGATGGAATAGATCTCAAGGAAATAAAGACACGAATTGACATGACAAAAAATGCGTTCAATAACCTCACTTAGGTGCTTAGTAAACAAGCAGTGAAACTTGAACTTCAGAAGAAGATAATGTGATGTTATGTTTGGTTTATTATGAAGTATTTTTATGAAACATGGACTATGAGTTTGGTGTATGGAAAGAAAATATCTGCTTTCTAAATGTGGTGTTATCGTCAACTACTCAGGATCTCATGAAAGGACTGTACAAGAAATGAAATAGTCCTAAAGAGAATTGGTGAAGAGTGGAAAGAAATACTCAGCGCACAAAATTTGAGAGAATGGCATTCACTTGCAATCTTGTTAGCTCTGCAGGGAAGGATAAAAGGAAAATCAACAAGAAAAAAAAATCAATTGGAACTGGTAACAACCAACTCATCAGCTAGATTACCTTGCAAGACTCATAAGAAAAACAATTAGGTGTGCAAGGAGTTGCCTAACAAATGTCTAGATGCATGCTACCTCCTGACAATGTAATGTGATGTTGCAGGGTTTTGAGACTCATAAAGGGGTAGAATCAATGATGAAACTGACCACTACATACATCATAATAGAGTACAAATTATTGATAATATTATTTAGTTTTGTATGTGTAGTAAAGTTGACCATGTGGTGGAGCTTGTTAATCTGGCGAAGATGGCCAGCGAAAAACTTGGACTTTGTATCAATAAATCAAAAACGAAAGTCATGGTAGTGGATCGGGCCAAGTGTCTTCCAGTTTCTACAGCTCTGAGCGAATACAAAAAGGTCAACGCTTTTGTATATTTAGACTCCATCATCGAAGCAGATGGAGGCTCATTGGCAGAAATATGGCGCCAAATCGCTCTGAGCAAATCAGCTATGACCAGACTGCGTAATGTCACGTGTAATAACAAGATCTCCAGACAGATAAGGAAGAGAACTATACAGTCACTTGTTTTCTCTGTTTTCTTACATTCCGGGGAAACTTGGACGTTGAAGGCAGATGATAAAAGAAGAATCGACGCCTTTAGATGTGGGCTTGGTAAAAGATGCTGAGAATACCCTAGACAGCGTGACGAACCAACATTTCAATCGTTAACGAAATACAGGAGCTAGTCAGGCTAAGTGTTTTATGCGAGAAACGCATTCTAGGGTATTTTGGACATGTGACCTGGAGAGAAGCTGGAAACCTTGAAAAATACATTATTTTTGGTAAAACCCCTGGTAAAAGAGGGAAAAAAAGATCTTCGACCACGTGGTCTGATATAATCAAAGCACGAATGGTCTCTGTGGTAAGAGTTGCTTCACAAATACGAGATTGTGATAGATGGTACGCTCTATTAGGTGCAATACGATCGTAAGAGACTGAGACCAACTAATGATGATAATATTGTGGGGAGTGAGAAAAAAGAGAATGATTATTAGGTCAGGAACACCTTCAAGAATTTACAAATATGGTCATTCAATTTTTATTACTCCTCTCTTTGCTCAGCATGTAATTTCACCATCCTGGGTTAACAAATATCATCGAGTTCTCATATTATTGGAAATGCGACGTCAACTAACATTTATATACCCACTACCCATTTTTCTCGTCATTGTTGTGAAGTGAAGGAAAATGAGACAGTGATTGAAATTGCACTCGAAATTATTTTTTAAGCTTGCCCAATAACGCGCTACTTGTTACATAGTTTATTCCAAAATATGGAGGCGTAGGAATGTCATCATTGTAAAGGGAGGGGGTATGCGTCACACTTCAGAGTGAGAAAAATTTAATAAAATGAATGCGTAGTATGCACTATAACTTTTATGTAGGTACATCGTAAAGATCATCATCGAATTAGTTATAATCTAAAGTTGAAGCATCGTTATATCGTCGCTGTAAACGTGACGTATTAATCTATATTTACCGCATTATTGGAAAATTACCAGCGAGGCAAAATATCGCAGGAGAAAAAAAATTACCTACATGTACGAGCACCAATATCTCGATACATTTTTCATTCAAACCGACCGAGCGACGTACACTTACATTAGTGAAAAGCTGAAATTTATTTCCCTCCAGGGCTCGATTTGGCTTTCGACGGGCTTGCTGATGATGTTGAAATTCGCCTAGACTAATTTGTAGGTACCGACAAAGAAGGGGTAAAATATGGCTAACCGTTGGCTAGATATCATCGACGACAATAATTCAAAAAATAGAACAACATCTCTAAAACGCGTATACCTGAAGTTGTTACAACTACATAAATATTAAAAAGGAATTCTTTTAAAATGTATTGGAATTTGTGGTGTGTACTTGAGACAGCGGTACTTATACTTAGCAAGTCTTTGAAGATGCGTTTACAAAAAGAACGAAATAGATGAATTAGTTTATTTCGAAGATACCTGCATCTACTACTAGGCAGATAAGTTATACATATTATGTCAGAACTGATGACAGATAACAGCCCACGCCAGAAAAATATACAACTATATTATAGGCGACAATTTAGTAGTGCAAAACGTTGGAAAAAAGAATCTGTTCGAGTTTGAAAAATCAAGTTTAATATAAAAAAATATACGTGTTAGAGTAACGTCTCAACGTGCGAAAGGAAAATAAAACACGATGAAAATTCGTCGTATACTGTACCTACCTACCTACCTATCTACCTATCTAAACCAACGCCAACGTCCAAAATTATCGGAAACTTTCATCGACAAAATGCTATCCCAAAGGAGATAGAGAAAATATAGCGAGAAAATCATTCTGTACTTTTAAAGCTTGACAGATACCTAGATATACATTTAGAGTGACGAATGGTGGTGAACCGTTAAACATTAAAAATAACATCGAACACACATCCTTATTATGTTGACCATCATTTTATTCATTGGAAAATATTCGCAATGGTGCAAAACGCACCGACCGTGTTACATTCGTGGAACAAATTATATCACTGCATGTGTAAGAACTTCAAAATTGAAAAAATTTTTTATTAAAATTCTTATCGTGTTTACATTTGAAATTGAACACATGAAATGTTGAAATAGTTTTTTCTTCTTCTTCCAGCTCGTATAAAATATTCCATTTTTTAATATTGTCTTGTTTTTTTTTTTTTTTTTTTTTTTTTTTTGGGGGGAAAAAATTCCATTTTTTAAAATTTTTTTTTTTTTTTTTTTTTTTTTTTTTTTTTTTACGGAGGAAAAAATTATTTAAATTGTGTTGGAGTTTTCGTATTAAAATATACAAACGATAAATTTTTCAACGTACATAGAATTTATTACACTAGCATAGCGACGAATTGTAATCCAATGTTGTAAAAAAATTATATTAAAAAATCAGAACCTCGATAAATTGGAAAATTTTATTTTGCTAGAATCGTCTTACATTGCTCCACAGTTAGATAGGTATGTAAAAAAGAGGTATACGTAAGTTACGGTATTAGCATCGTTATGATATAGTAGCGAAGGTAAGGTGAAAGAAGGGCAGGGAAAAATTTCATATTATGAAATACCTCAAAGCTTCGTTCGTTAAGTATAAAATGTGGGCGAAATAACTTATCGGAAACTTAGTATATACGGTACATAATCAAGTATACGTATACTGTAGGAGCTCTAGGTACGTCGTGTCGCCTCTTCTCGCCTAGTAGACTCGTATACCGTAATAAGTACGTATGCGTATGCGAGCGAATGTATATATGTACCTACGCTGTACACTTACACGAGTATTATTTATTATTTATAATCGCTTCACTCGTTTATTAATTAGTTGAAAAGGTTTCAACTATGCGGCATGCGGCCCGATGCCCGAATTCGGGCCTATAAATTCGTCGCACTTGGACGCGGTAAGGCGACAAAAATTTCCAACTTTTTGGGAGACCGACGACGTAGACGTACACAGCGCACTAAACGAAACGACTTGAAAGGGTAAAAAAGGCTACCCCACGTTTTAGGTATGTTTTTAGCGGTTGTAGCGATAGATGGGGGTGTAATGCGACCGACGTGGTAACGATTCGCAAGTCGAGAATATTTCTTAATTATGGCCCTTTCGCTCGATGGAATTTACTTCCATTTTAGGCTTCTTTATAATAAATTTCAATTTCGCGCCAGTGTGTGTCGAATTTATGCGTACGTGTACGTATTACGTACGTCTGCGTACATTGAAAAAGGCGTATTACTGATGTTAATTAAATACGGGACGTTAACTTGGACTTGGCTTGGAATCGGAGCGACGATAGAGGAAGAGAGGTTGGCATATTGTATCAACATGATATGTAGCTTTGTAGGCTGAGTCGAGGTACTGCATTGGTACGTACAATCGTACCTGATCGCATTTACCCGTACGTAAAGCTACGACCTTTGAACTGGCGACTGGTTTGATTTTCCGATTATTCAATTTACTTACATTTCTATTTGTTAATTTGTTTATGAAACATTACAAAGGGGTAACTTTCGTCCGAAATTTCTATTATATACGTTATAATAGACGATGCTTACCTAACTAGTAATAACTATCCATACAGTAGCTACGTTGTAAGGATTCTTTCGAGCGAAATACCTTCAAAAGGAATGATTACAATGCCAAACTCGCCTGTGTCACGAATTTCTTAAAGGCTGTTGTATCAATTTAATCTACAATGGCTGACTGATGTAATTTTTGATATAGTTCAAATAGTAATTATATTTGAAAACAGGTTGCTTCTGATGATTGACTGTAAGTCTTTGCGAAATATTTCCCATTTGAAGATGAAAAAAAATTTACGATGCTGTTTCAGGTTAACTTTTGTGAAATATCATAATTATGTGAATTCTAATCAGTAGGAGGGTAGGGGGGGGGGTGCAGTGGGGCTAAACTTCGATACCACCAAAAAGCACATCTACAATCTACGAGGGTCATATAAAAAGTAAGGTTCCTACCTAGTGCCGTATTATGCTACACGCACACTACGCACGTGCGTAGGGCGGCAGATTTTAGGGGCGGTAAATTTTCACCAAAAAAA
>FIZR01031703.1:0-10536 GCA_900060175.1 Ferrisia virgata | reverse complement strand
TGCTACACTAGGTATAAAAATGTTTAAACCATAGACGCACCCAGAAATTTTTCAAGGGGGGGGGGCTAACTGCTTCAGCACTAAAAAATGCATTTTCTGTAGGTTGGGTTTCAAATTTCGAAGGTCAAACGTGAAATACCCCCGAACGCAGCGAGGACGAGATTTTGAGAAATTGGTATTTTTAAGTCCTAAAATGCATTTTTCAGGGGTTGGGGCTCAAATTTTGAAGTTCCATTACGAAAGTGGTGGGTTTTCAATGATTTGGGTATTAAATTCGATGTAGATGTAACAATACCTTTAATTTTTTCACCCAGAAATTGAAACTGAAATGGTTGATTTTAAAATTTTAATATTTCCTTCTCCTCTCTTATGCGTAGAAAATTCTTGAAAATTATACTGGAAGTGGGTAATTGGTCACCCTTCAAGTAGACACCAACATCATACCAGCAACCTCTCTGCATAGGTCAGCATTACGTAAGAACTGAATACGCTCACCACTTATATTTACTTCTAGTACTCTGAACATGATATGATCGGATTCTCTACCCCCTGCTCAATTTAACCTTCATTTATGCATAATTTTCCTAATGCAAATACAACATGAAGCTTATCTTAAAAGCCAACTTCAGGAACATTCATTCAATGAGTAGTATTTCCACAACTTTGATCAGAAAAATCGGCTTACGTGTTTCCAAATTGGAGCAATTTTCGTCAGTACTGAACCTGGTTTTCATTGACAAAATGACATAGAAAATCAGGCTGAAAACCGACCAAAAAACTATATTTTCCTGACTGTGAGACGATGAGACTGAAAAAATCGAAACTCCAAAAAGGCACATCTAGTATTTATACCAAATCTACGAGCCAAATTTCAACTTCCTAGCTCAATTGGGAGGGGATTATGCGACAAACAAACTAAAAACATGAGGACCCCGCACTACATTTTTGAGACTGTGAGAGGAGCGCAATGAGTCTGATAAGTTGAAACCACCAAGGTATATCTAGATGTGGCCTTTACTTAATCTCCATACCGAATTTCAATTTCCAAGCTCAATTTGGTGAGGAGATAAGGGAAGAATCTCCCTTTTTTAAGGTCAAAAAGGGGAAAACCGTCATATCTTTCCTTCTAATTTCAAGGGGGAAAAAATAAGGAAATTAAAATTAATATCTGATATGCCCAAAAATAGTTGTAATGGTGTTGTAGCACTCTAAAACGGATTTTGTTGATATTCTTCCACCCCCCTCCCATTTGCTGTAAGTTGACAGGCTGTAATACCCTAGTTCCCATTGACGATATAATATAAAAAATCAGCCTAAAAATATGTTTCTAAAAAAAATTCCAATTTATAGTAAATTTTTACTGAGTTGTACACAACCCTTGGTGAAAATTCAGTTCACAAGAATTCAAATCCGTATTTATAAAAAAAAAAAAAAAAAAAAAAAAATTTAACTTATGGTACATGAGCCTATATGGGAGTTGAAAATTGATGCAAACCACGCCTTATCTATGTCATTTATACCGAGAGGAAATAGGCTTCGTCGAGTAGATTCTGTACAGAAAGCATTGTGTAGTGGTCAGGCTGCGTTGAATTATTAATATATTAGCGGTTAATTGAATATTCTAACGTTGAATTCCGTTTCAAAAGTGCACCGCATTAACAGTTCGGTACATTTTCCTGGAGCAGAATACGACCTCGCATCGACAGGTTGCGATTCTTACCAAGTTAAATATTACGTAAACACAATCCTGGTTTCAATCAAAAGGAATTATGAACCAATGATTTTACAAAAAAAAAGAAAAAGAAATTCCGTATACCTTGAAAAAAAGCATCGCTTCCTAATCAATGGTCAGGTTAGGAGAAGTGCAATGGGGCTAAACAGTCGACACAACCAAAAAGCACATCTAGGATCTATAGTAAATCAACGTATCAAATTTCAACTTCTTAGTCCAATTTGTAGGAGAGGGACATGAGAAAAACCAATAAAAAAATAACTGTTAAAAAGTCGAAATGTCCAACCATATACTTACTCAATTTCAACTTTCTAGTTTAATTTGGAGCGGAGTTACGCGAGCAACAAACTCATTCGCCCAACAACCGTTTTGGGCAGTAAAGGGGCGCAATAGGTCTGAAAAATCGAAACCCCCAAAAAGCACATTTATGGCTCCTACCAAGTCTACATACCAAACTTAAACTTTCTAGCTTGATTTTGAAGAAGAGATAGGGGTGGGACAGCTATGTTATACAGCTTCGGAATGTCCATCGATTGTCTAAAAACAGGACAATTTTTGCAATTTTAGCCCCACAGCACCCCTCTCCCAAATTTAGGCAGAACTAAATTTTGGCCCAAAGGTCACCCGCACTCCAGAATAACAAATGACACATTAATCTAAGCCTAATCCCCAAATTTTATCGATTTTGGTTGGTATTGAGCTGAACAAATAATTTTTTAGTTTCAGAAGAAAAAAAATGATTAAAAAACATCGCTTTACGAAGCTCTTTTCCTAATTAGCATCGAGAGGAGGAGAGTTATGCGACGAACAAACTCAAAAAATAAGAAAAAACTACCAAAAAATCCATAAATTTAGAGCTGTGAGGAAATGCACAGAGCTAAAAAGTTGGGATCCTCGCGGGGCACATTTAGAGCCCTTACTGAACGTACATACCAAATTTCAACTTCCTAGCTTATTTTGGTAGAGAGATAAGCCTTTTTCAAAGTCAAAAAAGGGGGAAAACCCTCCTTACTTCCCTCCTAATTGACTTAGAAAATTGATTTTTGGAGATGTTATACAAATTTGGATTCTCTATCAATTGACTCAAAAAAGAACAATTTTTGTGTTTTTGCCTCACAGCACCCCCTCCCCCAAATTTGGGCCGAACTGAATTTTGGCCCAAAGGTCACCCACACTCCAGAATAACAAATGACACGTTAATCTAACCCTAATCCCCAAATTTTATCGATTTTCGTTGGTATTGAGCTGAGCAAATAATTTTTTAGTTTCAGGAGAAAAAAATGATAAAAAAACATTGATTTGCGAAGCTTTTTCCCTGATAGGCATCGAGGGGAGGAGAGTTATGCGACGAACAAACTCAAAAAATAAGAAAAAACTACCAAAAAATTAATAAATTTAGAGCTGAGAGGGGATGCAACAGAGCTGAAAAGTTGGGATCCCTACGGGGCACATTTAGAGCCCTTACTGAACGTACATACCAAATTTCAACTTCCTAGCTTATTTTGGTGGAGAGATAAGGGAAGAACAACCCTTTTTCAAGGTTAAAAAAGGGGAAAACCCCTTCTAACTCCCCTCCTAATTGACCTAGAAGGTTGGTTTTTGGAGATGTTATACAACTTTGGATTCTCCATCGATTGACTCAAAAATGAACAATTTTTGTGTTTTTGCCCCTTCAGCACCCCTTCTCCCAAAATGGGTAAAAACTGAATTTTCACCCAAGGTCATCCCCACTCATATATATCTAGTTTGCCGTCAAATTGAGCCGATTGACCGGATTGGAACGATTTTGGTCGGTATCGAAAAGAGTAAATGATTTTAATGCTTGGGGAAAAAAAATAAAAATTAATATCTGACATGGCTATAAATTGTCTTAATGATCTTCAAGGAGCTCAAAAACGGATTTCGTTGGTATGCCCCCCCCCACACCGCCGTTGATCGATGAACTGTAAAAGCCTGGTTTTTATTGATAATATGACATAGAAAATCAGGCTAAAAACTCCAGTTTTTACGTATTAAAACAAGGTTTTCAAAGAATGAAAAAAAGTGTTAAAAATGTAGAGAAGGCATAGGGGAGGGAGAAAGTATTTACGTAATTATCTTGAGTTGAATTTTGATTAAACTTTGATCAAAAAATTCGATAATAAAATTTTTTCAAAAACAAGCACTCAAAATACAGATCGAAGGATATTCACTTCCCAACTGGTCTACAACGTTACCTTTTAGCAAAAATAATTATCATTCTCGTAAGTAAAAAATATACTGTCAACCGAGACGAAAACAAAAACAAAGAAGAAAAAAACGCATCTTGGTAGACAATATAGCCGCACTTATAATTAGATAGCTATGAAAATTCAGCTGTTATTTTAAGAATGGGAAGATAATGGCGAATAAAACGTACGGGGCCCGGGGGGGACTCGACTGGACAGTGCAGTGTTTGTAGGTAGAGCGTACACTTGAAACTAGTGCTACGTAAGAAGGCTAATGATGTAAATCACGGGCGCTTCGAGCACAACTACCACAGCAATGAGCCGCCTCAACGATCATAGAGAGCATATGATGACGTAAGGTGAGTGACCGTGAAGTACTAAGCAGTGTTGATTGCAAGCTGCGCGTAAAATACTCGACTTCTTATTCGGAAATTTTCGCACACTAATTACAAATTGTAATCAAAATAATAAAACGAAACGAGCGGGGAACCGCCCCCCTTCCCCCTTCGCCAAGAAGAACCAACGACGACAACGACGAAATATGCGAAATGAAAATCCTAAAACAGCGTACATACTACGTACCGTATTATACCTAATACGTAGTTTAACGAAGCGAAAGAGAGCGTACACGAGCTGAGTCGAGATCACAAGAAGCCAGCAAATCCCCGCTGAAAGGGTGTAAATGACAATGTTTATCGTCGTATCGAAAAGGTTGATTAAATAAAAGCTTTACTCGGCGTAGAGATGTTGCGACGAGACAATGAGATTACAACAAAAGAGCCTTTTACGCAACGGACACGATACAACACGGCACAAAGATGTGCGTATGAGAATGTGACGCATTTTTCACGCCCCCGTCAGTAACTAGCCCGCCCCTCTGTGTACCGCATCTCTCTTCATTTCAGCGCTACATTGTTTTTGGTCTTTTTTTTTTTCACCCACCCAACCACCATTCGACGGGTGCAGGGTGCAGAGGGGGGGGGGAAGACTGTGGTAAACGACGAAGGCGAATTTTCATCAAGGATTCGGTCGCGTAGACTAGATGTACATATAAATGCAGAGAGATACGACGACGATGACGACGAATTAAGTGGATACGATGACGATGACGACAACGACGACGACGACGACGACGTCGCCGCCGACAGATAGTTTAGATGACTATTTTGTTCAGCTATGCGAGTTTAATTAGCTTTTATGTTCGGCAAGTCGTAAAAATTTGTGTAAAATACGCGCAAACAATGAGATAGGCGTTGAATGAAACGAACCATTTCTAAATGTAATATTTACCCTAAATAGCAAAATATTGGTTATGTACGTGTATATTGTTCAACGAAAGTACGTATAAGGGAATGCTGACGACGATATATCCCATATTTTCCACTTGAACATAATTTTCAAGTACGTACAACGTCGAGTAGATAGCGTTCTATGGTTTGTGTGTTTGCTCGAATTGATGGCATTCCGAGGTTTTTTTTTTTCTTACACCCACCTAGTTAGTTACCCGTAGTACCCTGCTCGGATGCCCAGTCCGCTCAATGCTCTTCATAGTACATACGGCTAAATAATAGTTCCTTTTTACACAGAAGAACGAAAATGCACAACCGTACCGGCTTAGGTGAAATTTTTACAGTATCGGAACGTTGACTCGGCTAGGATTTATTGTCGTGACCAATATGCCGCTAAAAACTACTTGGAAATGATACGTTTATTGCGAAAATGCTTTATAGATCAATTACCCAGTCGGTGTACGTTTTTTAAAAGAACAAGACTGCAAATGTAATTAGGTACCTAGAATATAATACTTTTTTTTTTCTTTCTTTCATTTTCTTAACTTCTACTCGCGTAGACTAGATTCTTGGAAATCTGCACACATCGTCGTTTGGTCGCCAGTCTTGTTCGCGCGATGGTGCGGCCATCATGCCAAAATATACGACTGGTCTTTTTACTCCTCGTCGTCGTCGTCGTCGTCGTCGTCGTCAAACAGACGAGCATCTATATACCTAACCTACCTACATAAAAACACACACACACACACAGCGGTAAATATACCTGTATATGTAGCTGTACATATTTATAGCGTCCGAGTTGACGTTATTTATACGTACGCGTCTATTTTAATATGTATATAAACGTACAATGTGTCTTAGGTAAGGTCAAGGAGAAGAAAAGTAGATAATATTTTGTTTTTGTCGACTGCTGTTGTACCTACATATCTGTATCTGTGTATTGTAATATTGTACACTTAGTCGTAAATGAAATACAACTGCGGGTGAGATTCAACGTCTATCTGCATATAACCTATACCTATACCTATATACCTTACTTAGACCACTGTACCAGTACCAGGAGTAATTTCCATTTAAAAAGCGACCGTGAGACGAGCCAACCTCTCCCGAAACAATTTCGGTAAAGGTTTAATTTGTGGACAAGATAAACATTTTCGTCTGTGTGAACGTCGCGGTTGGTATCCACTATCCAGCAAAAGGATCGCTGGAAGAAAGTTATCAGGATGGGGTATATTATGGTTGAGGTAGCACCGCGTACTGTAACATTTCGTGAAGTCGACGGGTCGGTGAACCTGATAAAGTTATACCCGCCTTGTTCGGCGTCTTTTATTTCGAATAAATACCAGCCAAAGCGAGCGAAGTGTTCACTACGTTGGCTGAGCAACGTATCCCTTATAGTTATTGTCTTGAATGTAATTTTCTTCAGAGCGGAAAAAGCAAACAAAACGAAATAAACATTGTAATAACTAATAAATAGATAGGTGTATTATACGCAAATAATGTAAACAAACGTGTACCTAAATTTTCGCTCAGTCTCCACCTTAACACCACAGATAGGTCAACTCATAACATACTACATTTGCAGAATGGTAAGTCTAATCAAAAAATTAAAAAAAAAAACTTGATCTAAAAATTATATATTTGCCTAAATATAGCACTCATTTTGATAAATTAAAAAAAAAAAAAAAAAAACGAGATGAATGTAAAAATTTTTTGCTAATTTGAAAGAGCTGTCGTGAACCCCTCGTTAAAAATATTATAAAATGAACAGAAGATCACGTTTCACCCAACAGTCACTGTAGAAAATGCAAAACTTGCTTCGATACGAAAAAAAAAAAATAATTACAATTTTAAAAGGAGCAAAAAATACGTACTTGAAAATCCACCTTTTTTCAGGGGTCAAAGTTAAACGCGACAAAAGTAGCTGAACAGTCAGGACCCCTCCCCCCTCCAGGTACGTTTAGGATCTCTAATTAATCTGTACGCCAAATTCCAACCACCTAGCTTAATTAAGAAGGGCGCTATACGAAGAACTAACTTTTTTCAAGATAATGAGGCTGAGAAGCCGCGACCCTCAAAAGACAAATTTAAGACCCCTACTTAATTTACATACCAACTTTCCACTCAGCTCAGGTTGGAAGAGAGCAAAAAATACGAACTTGAAAATCAACTTTTTTCAGGGGTCAGGGTTAAGCGTGGCAAAAGTAGCTGAACAGTCAAGACCCCCTCACCACCACCAAGTACATCTAAGAACTCTTAATTAATCTGTACGCCAAATTCCAACCACCCAGCTTAATTTAGAGAAGCACTATACTAAGAACTAGCTTTTTTCAAGATAATGAGGCTGAAAAATCGCGACCCCCAAAAGACAAATTTAAGACCCCTACTTCATTTACATACCAAATTTCCACTTCCTAGCTCAGGTTAGAGGAAACCAAAAAATACGAACTTGAAAATTCACTTTTTTCAGGGGTCAAGGTTAAGCGAGACAAAAGTAGCTGAACAGTCAGGAGCCCCCCCTCCCCCCACCAGTACATCTAAGAACTCTAATTAATCTGTACGCCAAATTCCAACCACCTAGCTTAATTTAGAAGGACGAAGAACTAGCTTTTTTCAAGATAACGAGGCTGAGAAGCCGCGCCACTCGACAGACAAATTTAAGACCCCTACTAAATTTACATAGCAAATTTCCACTTTTTAGCTCAGGTTGGAGGAGAGTTATGCGAGAAATAAACTCAAAACATAGGAAAACGTACCAAAAAAACCACATTTCCGGGCAATAAGGTGATGCAATGAGGCTGAAAAGTCAAGATTGCCGAAAGGCACATACATAGCCCGTACCAAGTCTACATACCAAATTTCAACTACATACCTCAATTTGGAAGGGAGACAGAGGAGAAGTAGCCCTTTTACAAGGTCAAAAAAGAGAAAACCCCCTCATATCTCTCCTCTTTATTGACCTAGGAAGTTGATTTTTGGATATATTCAACAACTTTGAATTTTCCATCGATTGGCTTAGAAAGAAACAACTTTTGCGATTTTAAACCTCAGCACCCCTCTCCTAAATTTGGACATAACTGAATTATAACCCCAGGTTATCCTCGCTGGCTACCGATCGAAGCCCATGTATCGAGCTGAGCAAATGGATTATTTTTAGTTTTGGAATTTGTGGGGGAGGGGGGAGGAGGAAGAATAAAAAAATAAAAATCCAACATAGCTAAAGATGGTCGTAACGGTTTTCTGGGGTTTCAAGACGGATTTTGTTGATATCCCCTGCTCCTCGTTCAGCGTACGTCGATGTACCGTAATAGCCTGATTTTCATTGACAATGTGACAGAATAAATCAGGCTAAAAAGAAGAGACCTCTCCAGGTTGACTACAGGTTGCTTCAAATGTTTTTAAATTCCTAGCTGTTCTCATCTCCTTCACTCCCTTTTTTTTGTTGGGTACAAGAATAGAAAAATCATTGATCTTAGATCTTAATTAAACATGCTGAATTTCACGTCGATACTAAAATCGGATTGGCATGATTGCTGGGGTGCGAACACCACCATATGGCGCCCCCAATTCTGCACATTGCATCCCAAGGGACCCGTTCCTACAAATATGCAGCAAGTAAATAAACAAACATTCAGAAATTACCAAATGACTATGAAAAAATTCTTTAAAATATTGTTTTGCAGCTTAAAAATCCTGAAAAAATTTTAATTTGAGTTAATTTTCTTCATTTTGAACGTTAAATAGCGAAACAAATCGCCCAAAATGTTAATTTTACAGATTACAACATGTGAAAAAATGAAAAAAAATTTAAAAATCACATAAAAATGATTCAAAAAATATGTAAATTTTACAATTTTTTGCTTAAAAAAAAATTAAAAAATGAGCGTACAAGTAATTTTATAAATAAAAATAAGTAAAAAATGAAAAAAAAACGTTAGTTCAAAGCTCAAATAACTTGAAAAATCTTCAAAAAATACTAATAAAATGATGAAAAATTCATTGAAAATGTTATTTTACAGCTCAAAAAAACGTAAAAAACTGAAAAAGTCTTCAAAAAACATCAATTATTTGATTTCCACCCTATCTAGAAAGGTTTCATGGAGGGGGTTCAAAATTTTTTTAAGGGCTGCGGTAGTACGTATATAATTTTTTTTTTTTTTTAATAAATAATGAATAAAAAACTATTTTTGCGGTCGGAACTTCCAAAAATGAAAGACTTTTAGAATTTTAGTATATTTGACAGCCTTTTGGAGGTTTCAACTTTTCAGCCCCATTGCACTCCCTCACAGCCCCGAAAAAGTGGGTTTTCTTATTTTTCGAATTTGTTTCAAGCATATCTTCCTTTCAATTTGAGTTGAGTGGTTGAAATTTGACATGTACATGTAAATAGGGCTCTAGATGTGTCTTTAGAGGTTTTCAGCTATTCGCTCCAACATTTACCTGTACCCTTATCACTAATAAAAAAAAACACATCCCAAAGCACATCTTTTTTTTTATTCAATGAATGGACAGCTCACTTGTCTCCTTTATTTTAGGAGAAAATCAGGCTTAAGAAACTATGCCTTGCGAACGTGTTTTCCTCTTGAAAATTCTTTGTTTGTGACCAAATCATTGTGAAAATTGAGCTCGGAGGCTGTTTTACAGTAGTGAATAGCAATTTGGTGAAATCTAAGCTGCTGTTTATTTTAGGGACAATGAAAAGACCCGGCCCAAATCTTTGCCTTGACACATCAAATGGCCTAGAAAATTGAAAAAGATCTACAAATTTTTTCAAAAATCAGCAAAAGTTTTTTTCAAAAATAAATTTTTATTTTACCCACAAAAATTAAATACTAATGATAGAAATATTGTTGATAACATGCTATTAAAAAAAAGTTCGTAACATATCCCATAGGACCAGAGAGTTACATGGTATATGAAGTTTACAATATACGAATCTTCCATGTACAAAGCACCTCTACTCTTTGAAACCAATCAACAGTACATTGACCGGAATGGATATACGGTGTATGTTACTTTAATCGAAATTTTACAACTTTTTCACCATGACTGAGGAACGTGTATGACACTTTATATTCGTAGTGTCGCACTAAAAGGCGAATATTTTCCTGTTAAATGCTTGTTGCCGATACTTATACGGTATCTCGTCAGTTATGGTACGTGCATGTATTGTACATACAATACACTTATCTAGTTTATACACGATATCGTACGAAGTCATGTAGATACCTTCGTGTGCTTGGTAGAAGTACAAAATGAAAAATAAAACTAAAAAAAAAAAAAAAAAAAAAAAAAAGAGTAAAAGAAC